>JARHVA010008151.1:515000-546116 GCA_037957365.1 Torreya grandis
ATCTAAACAATTTTCCTGAAGCGTCATTCCTTAGCAAAGTGTCTCAATACAAAAGCTCTGAAGGGTCACTTTTTAGGAAAATGGTCGATACAAAAATCTTGAAGGGTTATTTTTTTAGCAAATTTTCCTATACAAAAGTCTCAAAGGGTCACAAGTGCCATTCAAAATCAAAATGTCTATAGCAAAAATCCTGATGACCTAAATTATTTTAGGAAAAATGTTCTATAGAAAAGCTAAGTATGAAGTCTTTCAGGAAAATTGTCCATGATAATTTTATCAAAGACCTAATTCTCTTAGACATTTTTTTAACAAGAATAAATATCAAAGACATGAATTTTGTCAGACATTTTATTTGTAAGAAATTATCCAAGGCAAATATAAGGTAGACTTAATTCATTCAGGCAAATGTCCCATGATAATTTCCCTAGACATTTTGTCTAATATAAAAGAGCTATAAATAAATTCCTTTGAAGAAAGTGGCCAAGACACAAATCCCACAAAAATTTCCAATAAAAAATTAAAATAAATAGACTAGGGAATTTGTGATCTACTAGGATGGGGAAATTCACATAAGTGTCAAATTTAGACCATGTCAAGTAATCATTGAAATTCAAAAATGCAATGACATGAATTTAGATGTCATTGATGTTTGTCAAAATGTCAAAATAAAGCTCAAAATTCATCCATTGGGGTTAAAATATTGATAGTCATGTAGACATAATTGAAATTCACATAGGTGCCAATTGGTGGGTGTGTAGATGTCAAATTTAAGCCTCATGAAATAGCCATTTGGTTTCAAAAAAAGTAGGATCAAAGGCTCATGTTTCTTCATACATCTAGATCTAATGGTGTGAGATGAATAAAATAGCTTGAGAGTCTATCATGGGGTGTACGTTCATGAAGTAAGATACTAAAAATAGGATCCTGAGATTAACACATGATTAATAAGTGCAATAAGCACATGAGTCCTATTAGAGGATCTATGGATTACATTCATTTAAATTATGTAGATAAATAGAGTGAGATGAGTCAAGGGATCAATGATTTGAGTTAGTTTACAACATAAAATCAAATGAAGGTGAGCCCAGGTGACTTAGACAAATGTAGACAAAGAAATTTTTGATGGGTAAGGTAAAAAAGAACATGGGTATAAGTTTGAGCATTATCTAACTTGGACAAGAGCCAACATTTAAAAATATTCCACAAGAGTAAACACGTAGAATTCAATGGATTCACTGCTATATCTAATTTTTGAAAAGGACCCTTATCTCCACTTTTGCATGCCATGATAAAATAATCAGGAGTAGTTTAATGCCAAGACAAAATTCTAATAGATGGGTTTGTTTATTATAACCACATTGATATCAAAACTTTTCTCAGAACCACTTGATCCATCCATTTTAACCATCATGAAGCATCAGTGAGGGAATAACTATGATACCACTCAAGGTACCTTGGATCAATCAAAAGGTTTGAATGAGCATAATTTGTAGTAGTTGTAACTATGATTCAAATTTAAATTGATTGATTCCCCTTTTAGTGATAAATCTCCCTTTTTCTTGCTTCCTTTTTTTCTATAAATATAGATCTTAAACTATTGTAAAATATTTCCACTCCATGTATGGCATAGCCCTACTAGAATGATGTCATATTTTGCCTTTGAATATTAATGCAAATCTGACTTTGAGTTTTAGAATAATTATCTAAGTGATGTATGGTGATGCAAAGTGATAATTATCTATCCTTTCTTCCCTTATCCTTTCATGTTTATGTAAAATATTCTATTCTAATAAGTCATATGAAGTGTTTTCAAGAGCACAAGCCTATCTTTTAAGTGTAAAATGATCCTTAGTGTCTGAAACTAGCCTTTGGTTCACTTACCTTGGATAGCTCTCATGCATCTTACCTCCATATCAAGATACTCATGTTAGAATCCATATGTCTTAGAAGTTAGTTTGTGTGCCTTATTTATTATAGAAGGAGATTATGATGGTCATATGGAAGACATCTCAGTGTATCAACTCCTTTAGAGTAGGTCTATTTCATGTAACTTCTAACTCTTTTTCCCTATCAACAACTAGTTAAGTAGGTATGATCATTTCAACATACATTAAGAAACCTTAAATCTAGAAGATCACTTCCATTATAGGTACACCCACATAATTGGAAGTGTTCCCATGTTGCCTAAATATTTAAGAGGCTTGAACACCCGCTACTAGGGTGTGATATTTAGTGATAATAGTTTTGACATGCCTAGTGGGACCAGGTCCAAGAGAGTGTAAATATTGTTGATGTGTCTTTCCTTTATCACCTTTTAGAAGCAAGTAATCTAGCAGCAATGGAGACTTTAAATGATAAATTCTAGTTATACGTAGTCTATTACATCTCATTTGATACATGATGTTGACATGAATGGCTATGGTGAATATCCCTATTGTAGACCTCCATATCAGCCTTACTATGAACCAAAATATAATCCCTAATAGCCCTATCAAAATGGATATCAATAATATGAGACATTAAAACACTATAATCTTCCATTCCACACCATATATGCACTATGTTATTGGAAAAACCTATGAGAAATGCTACCAAGATACCTATCAAGAAATGCCTCCCTATTAGTCCCATTGTGAACCCTATCAACCATACCATGATAACTATGAACCTCAAGATTAATCCTATGAGTCTTGACATGAGGAATAATATGATTACATAGATTGTACACAAAGGTATTATAAGGAAAGATATAGATTCTTGTAGATTGAAGTTCAACAAAATGAAGTTGGTCTTGATCCCTATAATTACCCTCTTCCATTTTTTCCATCTTATATCAAGTCCTTTTGGGAATCCATACCATAGTTACTAGATAATGAAGACAAAATGAGTACATCAGATGATGAGTATGATGTGCTCCTTGATCATCTCATGGAATGGTTGAGAGGTGCTACCCAAAATCATATGTAGAATTTAGTGACATTTGAAGAACTAGAAGGAACTCAATGGGAGATCAAGAAAAAAATGGACTTGGCAAATAAGTGCCTTCAATGATCAATATGTAGGCTAAGTATTTGGGAGGATAAATATCTAAAAAATGAACATGTTGATATTGAAGAATTTCATGAAAGCTATTAGCAAGATGTAACTCCTACTTATGTATATGATTATTATTCTAACCATCCCAATAAGTCACTTCCCTATGAGATTACTAGTGCTTTTCTCTTTCCTAAATCCATTCATAATCCTTCTTCTTCACATCAAAATCCATCCACAATTCATCAGCCCCCCCATCAAATTTCATCCTTCTACTACATCTCATATTCTATCTCCTTCACATGAGCCCATCATGAGAGAAGAAAATGAAGAGGAGCAAATCCAAGCCAAGGTTGACCAGAAGGATGTCATGAGTGACTATGAAAATAAAATTATCATAGGGAATCCACTTTGTGAATAAAAATGAAACCCTACCTTCTTGAATAAATAGAAACATATTAAAGATGTTATTACAGCTATCCATGAGGAATGTGGCCAAGACATAAAGAGAGAGGCATTTGAAGAAGAATCCATGTCTAATCATGAAGTTTTAGATGACCATCTCAAGCATGAAGTGAAATGTACTTTCAAGGAATAAATTCAAGTCACTCCTCATGAATTAATAGTCCTAAGAGAGTCTCATGAGACAAAGATAGATGAAATAGCTCTTGAAAATGACACTCATGAGGTGGATGAAACTTATTTGTGGCAAAAGTCTGATTGTATATGTCATGAGTTTGATCATCTTGATAAGGTCACTCCCCCTCCCAATAAGTCTATATATAAATTGGATAATGATTCTAACAAGAATGTTTATGATTATCTAAATGAGCATGGAGAAAGGTCCCATGTTGTGAATGAAGAAGAACTATGTCAAAATCTCAATGCCATATGTAAAGTCTTTTTTTCTCTAAGATATTATATATCTAATGACAAGGTTGGTAATGATACTAATGATTATTTTGACAAGTTTTCCATCAAGCATATAGATGAAGGCCATTTTGCTAATCAATAATCTATTGTTATAAAGCAATTTGGATTATGCTAGTGTCTAAGAAGTTATGAACATGGATGATGAAATTAAGGTAAAGGTTGAGGTTCCTCAAGATTAGTTAAGAGACACACCTGGTATTGAGCCACATTCAGAGATATGGGAACATGAATAAGAGAATATTGATGCTCCCAAACATAAATTATAATTTTTCAAAGATAAAAGCAAGGTTGAGAGGACTGTCATATTTCCAAACTTGTACACTAAGGGCCAAGCATATGAGAAGGTGTATGAAAAGATTTTCATAGAGGAAAAAGATGATTGGTAGCTACAAGTAAAGCTATTTCAAGAGCTTGAAGATATTTTCCAAGTCGAGGGTTAAGAAATTAAGAAGGTGCACAAAGAGTTTCCCATGGAGGTTAATGACCAAGATTGGGTGGAATATGCAAAACTCCTTAAGGAACTTGAATAAATAACAACTGAGAAGAAGCATAACCTCATTAAGAACAACATAGAAAACAAAAAAGGTAAGCCTTATTCATCCACCATTGGAAGTTATAGCTAAGGAACCATATGAGAAAGTTGAGGCTATTTAGATGTAAGAAGAGTTCATTTCCACAGCTAGCCTATTTGGAGTTGCTTGGTTCTCATTGAACATCATGCCAATGAAGCTAGAAAATACCATAAAGAAGATGGAGGCATCAATGTCAAGGATAAAAAGGCTAAATGTCTCATTCAACCCTTCATTCAATAAAGAAAGAGAGTTTTCAAAGTTCCCCTTTGATCCTAGAGGAATTTTTCATCTTAAGATAATTTATTTAGGTGTTTATTTCCTTTCTTATTGTGTGTGTTTTGTTCCCTAAGTGCTCATGAAGCACAAGTGTGTTTTCATTTGGTTTATTATCTTGTGTTTTGTTTATTCTTTATATTTCCTTGTGTTTTATGTGTTTTTCAAGCCAATTTATATGTCAAACCTATTATACATGTGACTCCATATCCCAATGGATAGGATTAGACAATTGGTCAATGTATAACAAGAATGCCACCTCTAGGAAATCACCAAGAATGTTGACCATTTTTCCCCATAGGCCAAAATGGGTCAACCCCATATAGTCAACATCTTGTATAGGGGATTCTTATAATGACATAGGATATGATGTAGCTCATTTCATGTCATGTCATATGCCATTCTAATTTTTCTCATAGTATAGCTTGGTCCTTGTGTCATTCAGTGTCTTAGGGGTCATTATCTTTTGAGTCATATATGCAAGGGGTAGGTTTTTGTGGTGATGAATAATTGTAGGAGAAGGTTTGGAAAAGAGTAAGTTTACACTTAAGAAATATTTAAAATTTTGGCTAAGTGTTAGAGCATTCAAAGTTCTCTCATAAAAATTGTTCCACACAAAGCCCCAACAAAACTACAATGCATATTTTCCTTAGAGAAATTGTTCCACTTTATTTGACTAATTGTTCATTCTTTCAAGGAATTTGTTTTAGGTTTTTCGGCTAAGCATCAAGAATTATTTTAGATATTTTGTTCAAAACAAAAGGCACAAAGACACAATTTCTTGTGGACATTTTGTCTACAGTAAAAGGCTAAAGGTCATTTATTTTAGAAAAATTATCCAAATAATTTTCTTGAAGGGTCATTCTTTAGCAAATTATCTTGATACAAAAGTTTTGAAGGGTCATTATTTGGGAATGTAGTTGGTAATAAAATCTCAAATGGTAATTTTTTTAATAAAAGTGTCTTATACAAAAGTCTCAAAGGGTCATAAGTGTTGTTCAAAATCAAAATATCTATAGCAAAAAGCCCAATGACCTGAATTATTTTTGGAAAAATGTTCTGTGGAAAAGCCAAGAATGAATTATTTTTGTAAAATCAACTACAAAAATTTTCTTCAAGACCTTATTCTCTTAGGTATTTTTTCCACAAAGATAAATCTCAAAGACATGAATTCTATCAGACATTTTATTTGTAAGAAATTGTCCAAGGCAAAGATAAGGTAGACTTAATTCTTTTGAGTAATTGTCCCATAATAATTTCCCTAGACATTTTGTCTGATACAAAAGAGCTAAAAAAAAATCCTTCAAAGAAAGTGGATGAGACACAAAGACCACAATAAATTTCAAATAAAATGTCTAAAAGAAATAGCCTAAGAAATTTGTGATCTAGCAAGATGGGGACATTCACAAAAGTGTCAAATTTATACCAAATCAAGTAACCGTTTATATAAAAACTATAGTGATGGCCATGTGGACATCATTGACATTCACACAAATCTCAAAATAAATCACAACAATCATCCATTGGGGTCTAAATATTAATGGTCATGTAGACATCAAAGATATTCCCATGGGCATCAATTAACAGGTGCATAGATGTCAAATTTAATCCCCATGGAATAGCCATTTAATTTCAAAAAAGCATGATCAAAGTCTTACATTTATTTGTACATCTACATATGATAGTGTGGGATGAGTTAGGGAGATCGAGAGGCCATGGCATGGTATAAACTTGTGAAGTAGCAGACTAACAACAAAATCCTAAGGTCAATGTATGATTGACAAGTGGCATAAGCATGTGAGTCCTAGTAGAGGATCTAAAGATCATGTTCAATCACATATAACATGTCAATAGAGTGAGATGAGTTAATGGGTCAATTATTTGAGTCATTTCTTGATGGTAAATCAAACAAAGGTGAGCCCAGGTGACTTAGATAAAGGTCAACAAAGCAATTTTTGATGGGATAAGTAAGAACATGGGGATGAGTTCAAGCATCATTTAGCTTAGACAAGAGCCAAGATTTCAAAGAATGCCATGAGGGAAGTCACATAGACTTCAATTAATTCATCTCTAGAGCTAATTGCATGAAAATGACCCTTCTTTCCAATTTTGCATGCCATGACAAACCAGTCAGGAACAATTTATTACCAAGATAAAATTCTAATGGATGGATACATTTGTTGTAACCATATTGATACTAGAACTTAGCGTAAAACCACTTGATCTCTCCATTATGAACATTAGGGAGAATAAATGAGGGATTATGTAATTGTGTTACCACTTGAGGTGACCTAGATCAATTAAAAGGTTGAAATGAGCATAATTAGTTGTAATTATGATTCAAATGTTTGAATTGATTGATTCCTATTTTCAATGCCAAAGCTCCCTTTCTCTTAATTCCTTTCTTCTATAAATATAATTATTGAGATATTGTAAAATAGTTTCACTCCAAGTATGGTAAAGTCTTGTCTGAATGATATCATAATTTGCCTTTGAACATTAATGTAAATTTGATTTTGAGTTCTAGAATAATTGTCTAAGTATGCAAGCGATGTATGGTGATGCAAAATGATAATTCTCTATCATTTTTTCCCTTATCCTTTCATTTTTGTGTAATATTTCCTATTCTCACATGTCATATGAAGTGTTATCAAGTGTACGATCCTATATTTTAAGTTTATAATGAACCTTCATATATAAAACTAGCCTATGGTTCACTTGCTTTGGATAGCTCTCATGCATCTCACCTCCACATTGAAATACTCATGCTAGAATCCATAGGACTTGGAAGTTTGTTTGTGTGCCTTATTTATTAGTGAAAGAAAGTATGATGGTCATATGGAATAAATCTTAGTGCATTACCTCCTTTAGAGTAGGTCCATTTCATGAAAATTCTAACTCTTTTCCCAATCAGTAACTAGTTGAGTAGGTGTGAGCATTTTAAGATACATTCAGGGAGCTAGCACTTAAATATAGAGAATCACTTCCATCATAGGTACACCCACATACCTATAAGTGTTCTCATGTTACCCAAATCTAGAATAATCTTGAACACCCTCTTCTAAGGGTGAGATTTGGTGAAAATAGTACAATAAAGTCTAATATAGACATAACATCAATGGATGTAACTATTATAAATACCTAATAAAAGAACAAGTACACATAATCAACCTTCCATTATTATATCAAGTATAATTGATTATGTTATAATCCATTAAAACACAACACATATGAGAGAATAATATATGATAACATGAATATACTATGGTATTGGCTCTAGTTATAAAGAGGGAAAACACCATCCATGTGCTTTACCTCCAACCATAAACCAGACGGTCCCCTCCACACCTCCTAAAAGGGTAGTGGCTTTACCCTTAATGAAGGAGTAGAGGAATATAGACTGAACATTAAGAACCAATCCATAACATGTATGGGTGTACAAACAAATAATGCATGCATCAATTTGTGACATTAACATATAAAAAAAAGTTATAGTATAATATATACTACATGTAGCACCCAATTAAACATGCAAACTAGGAATTACAATGGACTAATAATATATACAAGAATAAAATTATTTTTCTTAAATCATTTTGTATAATCATATTTTAACCTAGGCCTAAATATACATAAATAAAACTCTTCCACTTTTTATTCCCATTTTATAATAGTTCAATCTCATCCAGAGAAGAAACTAAAAATGTGTCTAGCTTGCCTCTCAACATATAAAAGACCATAAATAAATCTAGCTACTAAGTTGCATTTCAACTAAATAAAAAATCTTAAATAAACAAATGTGATATTAGTTTAATTTTAAAAACAATAAAAGATCATAATGTAAACACCTAGTTATACATAGATCAAACATTATAACTCATACATAGTCTGTCCACACCCAAATAGTAAAATTGAAAGCAATGCAATATTATTTTAAGCGAGTTAAACATTCCATACCAAATTTCATAATGCTAAATTTCATCCTTCATTCACAATAAATTAAAAAACAACTCAATATGCCACTACCACAAACATACCCATGTTTTGTAGTTCAACATCCTAATTTTGAAAGACTTTGTACCTTGTCTTACTATAGTGTTACTCAGTAATATTATCAATCTATCCCTGACTTAATGGAACCTTATATATCAACTAATATGACAGTATGATATCTATAACATACATAAGATTCATATAAATTACAAGTGGTGTCTAGATTTGCTACTAGCATAGTTTATACATAATTCATTAAGGAAACACCCACCTTGTTATTACAACATAAGGGTAAATTTCAGACCCTAGCTTTTCAATTGAAAAACATGTTATTAATTTGATATTTCAAAACCATTAATAATGTAAGATATTGTTTATTATCATCCTTTTCTAAACCATGTTATCCATAACATACATTTTTATTCATATAGGATATAAGTGGAATATATGCTAATTATTACCATAGTTTGTGTATACATATTATTTTAATTAACTATTATCATCAAAAGTTGCACACTTGATGAGGTTTATCAAGAATCCTCATTTAAGTGACAACATGGTAAATCTTTAAAGGTTGTGGGTGAACTTACAGCTAAAGAGAAACTCTAGATAGGGCAAGGTTCTTTGATGCATCACTTAAGAATTATCACTAAACCTATTACTTACATGGGAAAAGTTAGAGAGAACTAAAAGTAAACTAAACTAGGGAAGTGATGCACCAAATTTTTTGACCACTACCACACATTATCAGATGCACAATGAACATGAAGATGACCTATTCATGCACTACTCCTAATTCACTCCTCTTACATTAATATTTCAATATAAAGGTGGTAAATGATTATTAGGAAAGGAGGGATGATTTTTAAGAGGTATACAAGACACTAATGGAATATTAATTCACTTAACCTTCAAAACAATACTTAAACACTCCATATGACCTATGATAATGAGTTCAAAATGCATATAGATGAAAGAATGAGATAACATGTCAAGGAAAACTAAATAAACACAAGATAAGACCAAACATTCATGCATAAACACTAGAACATGGTCATAGGATAAGGTAAAACCATATTGTTTATTTCTTCAATGTATTACAAAAGGATTAGGGATTTTCTATACTCAAATTGAGGATCCATAATAATGCCAAAATTAGGCATATATATACAAGAGAAAGAAGAAGAGAGAGAAGAGAGGCATTGGAAAATCCCATTAAAAGTGTAACTTCATGAGGGAACAAGTTAAAAAAAAGAAGGTATGCAAATTAATAGTCCTAAAATCCTCCTTTAACATGTGTGCACTTGGTTTGATGATAGTCCTCTCAAAGTAGCATAGGAGTTGTGTTTGGCTTGATGACTCATCCTTTCTTCCTTGAAATTGCCTCTTAGGAGTGATTATGAAGTGACAAATCATCCTCTTGGGTTATAAATTATTTTTTCACTTGGACATATATTTAATATCAAAAATCAATCATCTCTCCACCCTTATTTTTTAATTCTCTTTACAATTCTCACATTTGTTCTCTTGAAGGCCTATTCCTTGTATCCCTATTTTAGCACAAATATCCTTTATTTAAGATATATATATATATATATATATATATATATATATATATATATATATATATATATATATATATATATATATATATATATATATATATATATATATAAGGTTTTTATGAGATATAAATGATTATTTTAGTACCATTTACCCCATTTCATCTTTACCCAAATTTTCATGGCCTAACTCCCAAGGCAGACCCACTTTATCAACACCCATCTTTCCTAATTAAGCCTAAAACAAGCCCAAAGTACTAGAACATATAAAGCCATAGTACCACTAAAAAAATAGAAAAATATTGTTACTAACATTAAATAAGTATTTTTTTCAAATTTTTGTGAAGCTCTATGGGTTAGAATTCAAGTTATTTAAATTTCAATTTTCTAGCTATAGGCAAGGTCATGCAAATGCCTGAGAAGGCTGAGAGTAAAGAAAAATGGTTTGAAAGAGTTTTACGGATCTTAAAATAAATAAATAAATAAATTTTTTATGTCTTCCCCAATTACCTTCAACTTATCAAAGAGTCATTTTTCCATGATCAACCTTCAAATCCCTCTAACATGCTAATTTCCATAATTTTGTAGGCATTTTGGACTATCAAGTGGGTTGTAGCTTTTTTTGGTCATTTGATCATCTTATAGACCTATAAATAATATTATAATTCCTTTAATGGATCCCCATACACTTATTATATCAATCCAAATTCTAAACTAAACAAAACCATTGCATACTTTCTCTAATTCTCAAGAATATGCTTACAACTAGAGCTTTTGGCAGGCTTGTAGGACTAGTCCGAGTTTGATGTTTGTTAGGGATAAAAACAAGGTATTTACTCAATGATTATTTCTGTTAAATCTCTCCACATAAATTAACATCATCAAATTATGGATTTCACTATTCATTTTTGTAGAGTAAAAAATACTCTACATTTTATTTTGAGTTTTAGTTGTGCGCTTCAGGTTTTGTCCCTGCGTGTTTTGGTTTCGAGGTAGTAAAGTTTGACACATAGCGCAATTGTGATTTAATTTTTCCATAAATTTTGTCTAAGTGTCAAAGTCATGTGGAAGCTACCAAGTGTCATCAGCCAAGACACATTTTATTATTTCTCTAAGTTGCTCAGAACATGCCACGTGTCTATTAGTAATTCAGCGAAGCATGACAAGTGTCGGTATCTAAATTTCATATTGGCATCCACATTTCAAATTTATTTTGAGTTTTGAAAGCTTATTTTAATAAAATTTTCTTAGGATCAAGTGGAAGGTGCCAAGTGGAAAATGTAGAAGGCTTCAATATGTTTTTCTAAAAGCAACGAAAGACACCACATATTCCTAGCTAAAGAAAGTAGAAGCTGCCATGTATCAACATCTGAAATATCTTCACTTTGTTTCATTAATAAGTAAATACTATGGTGGGACCTAGGTTTTTATTTCTAAAAGTAGTGGAAGCCACCAAGTGTCACCATCCATATGAATCTAAAATGAGTCTCGAATGTTTCTACAGTCTTGCTAAAGATCAACAGAAACTACCACGTGTTCTTTGTTAAAGATAAACAAAAAGTGACACTTGTCCCCATTACCTTTTTAAAGCTACTCAGGTGAGAAGTGTGGTGGGTCCCATTTTCTATAAGTTGTAAATTTTTGAAGAAGTGGACTATGACAGATGTCAAAGATGAAATGGTCCTAAGTAAAGACATATAAAGAGTATAAGTTACGTGAAAAGTGTCTTGTGTCTTCAATAAGTGCCTCAGAAGCTGCCAAGTGTCATTTTTGATACCTTTTAAATAATGAGAAAGTTTTCAAGTAGAATAAGTGAAACACGCCAAGTGTCTTCACCCATTTCATAGTGGGAAGTGTCATGTATATCTATTTCATGCAATGAACTGCAGGAGATGAAACATTTTAGATCCAAGAAATATCTTTTGTTAGACACTTCCAGTTCAGTTACAGTTCAGTTAGACCATTGGATTGGGAATGTGTGGGTAATCTAGAACTAGTTTGATGCTATAAATATGGGTGCAGAGGTTCCAAAAGATCATCATCAGAAGATAGAGAGAATTATCTATGAGAAATTGTTATCAGAAGTTTTAGACTTTTAGCTGTGGCCAATAATATCATATACCTTTGTTCTATTTTCTTGAGTTAGAAAGTTTGTATAACTATGCATGTTTTTGTGCCTTTTATGTAACTACAAAATTAATGAGAATATTGAATTTTATGCCTTTATTGATATTCTCTATGTCATTGCAAAATCGTCTAAGTTGTGAGCCTTTGATTTTATCTATTTTCATCTTTTACATTGATCATGCCTTGTCTGCTCTTTAATGTAATTAAATTTTAAAGATACCTTCACTATGCTTAGAATTAAGGGTCGAATTAAATTTAGGTGCATTTCCATAGTTAGATTTTCTTTCATTGCATATGTGTTTCTATTTAATTCCTATCCCTTTCCTCATAATACACTTGAGATAAAGAAGAGCTAGCTTCTTTAAAATCTGGAGGTCATTTCAGGTTGTAAGTCCCACATTCCTAAAACTTCCCATTGTTGGTGTTGGAAACAACACACTTTTAATTATCAATAGTTTTTGGCACACTTTATGGGACACTGTCTTGAAGTTTCTTTCAAGACTGTATGAACCAGAGAGCTACAAGGAGTCAGAGTTGTGGATGAGTAACAAGATCTCAATTTGTTGTAAATCCAGGTATTCTTTTTCCACCTTTGATAACTAGTCCAAGACGAAGAGTCAATCAATTTATACCAATACTAATAGTAAATATGGGAGCTCCTAGACCCCCAAAGAATTATGCAATTTGGAACACTGGTAGTCCTTTGATCCTCCCCATACCACCAGCCACTTGGGACCCTATTCCAGTAAATGCCCTGAAAGCTCTATGCAAATTTAGTGGGAAAGATTTCAAAACACTTGAAGAACATCTACAGGATGTGTCTAATGTCTATACAATTCATGCAGTCACACAACAGAATGTGCCTATAAGATTATTAGTAGCTTCTTTTAAAGGGAAGGCTCTAGAATGGTACAGATCCTTGACTCCAAATATAATATCTACATGGGATCAACTTGGAGATATTTTATTTGAAAGGTTTGAAGAAAAGGGTGATAAGTCTTCTTTGTTGGAATAATTGGTTACTATTAAAAGGGCACCACAAGAAGCAATGAATGAATTCAATTCAAGATTTTAAAAGACTTGGGAAAGAATCCCTACTATAGCAAGACCATTACTAGGTATGGCTATAGTATTTTATCTTAAAACTTTAAATTCAGACATATCAATAATGATTCAGTCACTTAGAGGTCAGACTCTGCCAAAATCTTATGACTATACAGTCAGAGCTAAAAATAATTTAATAGATGCTAGAAAGTTTCCCCCAAGGCCTCCTATGCCCATGTTTCTATAAATTACCTTACCTTTGCCTCAAGAATCCCCAAATCCTATAGCCCCACCTGTGTCTATGTACACATATCCTCAACAACTTGCTAAAGAACTTGTCCCTATCCAGTCATCTGAGATGGATGATATCAAGAACATCTTAAGGACATTTTCAAATGAGTTAATAAACATAAAAAGATAGAAGAATCCTTATCCTAAACACCAATATCAAGGTTACCAAGGAAATAGATTTCCACCACAGCCAAACTAGTATCAGGGTCATCAAAGGCAAAATAACCCTCAGCCAGCAAACCAATTAGTTGTAGTCCCTACACCCTCACAGACTGTTCCCCCCAATCCAAATAGAGAGATTGTTCAAGGGCAGAATAATTATGTAGATAACACTAATGCTTGGTGTTTTCCTTGTAATAATTCTCATATGCCCAGAGATTGTCCTATGGGTAGTCTACAATAAAAGGTAGCAGAGCAAAGAAGAATGGATGGACAATTTGCAAGTACTTTTGACACTTAAGCCTACAAGTCCCATAGTATGCAAAATTTAGTCTTGATGGCTTAGATTCAAGGGATGACCTTACAACAAGAAGAAGAAATATCCCCTGAACATGCTTTATTTTCATGGGTTCAAGATGAAGAGTCAGTATTCTTGAACAAAGCTTCTACTTCTAGGAAACCAGTGGTGCAATCAGACTACTATACCAGATCAAAGAGAAGGATGATGGAATAGCCTGAAGTCACAAATAATGAAGTTATGGGACCTCCTCCATTTTAAAGTCATCAAAATGTAACTGCTAGACAAGAGGTGCCTTAGCTAGTGCAGAACCAAGTAATTCTTGGACAAGTTCAAGAAAAAGCAAGGTACTCTTTTCCAAGAATCCAAACAATAGGACCAGTGAATGTGGTGGATCAGCTGAAGAAAACCCTAGCACATGTGTCAATGTGGGACATATTAGCTATTCCTAAGAAAAAGACATTGTTACAAGAAGCTCTGCAAGGTCAAGTAGTGCCTAAACATATTAGCACCAAAAAAGGACTTGCTGATAAAGGAAAGCTCAAGGACATAGTTCCTCTAAAGCCAACAACATTTTTAAACAATGTAGAAGAGGTAAATAAATCCAAACAAGAGCCCTTCTATTTAACTCTGATAGTTGGAAAGAAATTGTTACATAATGTGATGATAGACTCAGGGGCTAGTACTACAGTGATGCCTAAGGAAATAACTGATGCTTTAAAAATAAAGTATGAGCCACTTACTAGAGGAGTCATGCAACTGGATGGCAAATTAGTGCAAAAAATAGGGAGAATTAAACAAATTTCATTGCAATTATATACTTGCCCCAATATAATTGTCAATCAAGATGTATTAGTCATAGATATACCCCATGTATTTGGCCTATGTTTATCTAGGGATTTCACAGCCAAAATAGGAGGATATATGTCACTTGATTGGTCTCACCTCATCCTAAAAACCAAATATGGTTCAAAGATGAAAATACTATCTAAGCTATTATCTAAGGATCACATCTCTAATGAACCAACCTCAAAATTAGAGGCAGCTCATGCTATACTAAATAAGGAAGAAAAGGTCTTTGTTGAAGAGTTGGGTGACTGGACTGAACATGACCAAGAAGAGGAAAATAACCATTTATTAGCTATGATGCATAGTGATCCATATGGAAATTATGACTCTACTAGTCTAGGCACTTATGTCATTTTTGATGAAGATCATGAAATCCTAAATGTTTTAAGGGAAGAAACACCAACTACTCAAGAATCTAAAAAAGATTTAGAAATTTGGACCTTAAATTTTGATGGGGCTAGAATTAAAAGTGGCATTGGAGCAGGAATTTGTTTTGTTGATCCAAATGGGGATAAAATTTTGAGAGCGATCCGTTTCCAATTTGCTTGTACTAATAATGATGTTGAATATGAATCCTTAGTACATGGGCTCATATTAGCCAATAAAAAGGGAGTAAAGAATCTGATAGTAAAAGGAGATTTAGAATTAGTGGTGAAGCAAATTAAGGAAAAGGCAATAGCCAAAAATGTAAGGATGAGATCCTATAGACACAGAATTTGGGACTTAATAGAAGATTTTAAAGCTTTCAATATTGAAGTAGTTCCTAGAACCCAAAATTTTAAAGCTGATAGGATGGCACATATTAGCTCACAGTCTGATCCAGCAACTGTACTATTAGTTAACACTGAGTTAGTAAAAGTTATAGTAAGGCCAACTATCCTAGACAATGATGAGAATTGGCAAGTATTTGAAAAAGATTCTTAGGTACTCTCATTCTTGCAATAATTAGGGGAATTTTTTGATCAATTGCAAGCAAAAATTGAAGAGGCATATGGATACCAGTTTATACAATTAAAGAATAATAAGCTTCCCAAAGGCTTGATCACTTTAGAAAACCTATTTTATCTAGAAGATGTAGGCCTAGAGAAGAAAAGGTTCCAAGTAAATAAAGCAGATTATTCTAAAATAGAGGTGAGTGAAGGGAGAAAATAAAAAATTGGAAATTTTGCAACTCAAGAGGAAAGGGAAAGACTAATTGACTTATGCAAAAGATATGACAGAGTCATAGCTTGGAGCTATGAAGACCTTCATGGATATAATAGAGACATCATTCAACACACAATAGAACTAACTAAAGGATCTAAGCTAGTCAGATAGAAGCAGAGGCCAGTAAATCCAAGGATTGAATCTCTAGTGGTGGATGAGTTGTAAAAACTTTTAGATTCTAAAATAATTTTTCCAATCAAACACTCAACTTGGGTATCAAATCTAGTGCCGGTCAGAAAAAATAATGGTGACATAAGACTCTATGTATATTTTAGAGACTTGAATAGAGCATCTCTGAAAGATCACTATCCCTTTCCCTCTATGGAACCAATTCTATAGACTATGGCTAGATCAGAGAGATTTTCCTTGCTAGATGGTTTCTCTAGATATAATCAAATTTGGTTGGCTAATGAAGACCAATACAAGACTACTTTTACTACCAAATGGGGAACATTTGCATATGCTAAGATGCCATTTGGCCTATCAACTGTTGGAGCCACTTTTCAAAGAGCTATGGATGTAGCATTTGGGTAACTTATAAATAAAATCATCCTAGTTTATCTTGATGATCTTACTATTTTTTCCAAGAATGTTGTTAATCATTTTGATCATTTAGAATCTATTTTTAAGAAATGTCAAGAATTTGGAATATCCTTGAATCCTAAGAAATGTATCTTTGTTGTACCTCAAGGTAAATTATTGGGACATATAATATCTAAATAAGGAGTTTCTATAGATCTAGAGAGAGTTGTATCTATAATGAACTTGCCCTTACTAGTAAATAAGAAAGTAATTCAATCTTTTCTGGGGAAGATTAAATTTGTTAGTCGATTCATATCTGACTTTGTAGGTTTAGTAAGACCAGTGACACTCTTGTTGAAAAAAGACCTAGTTTTGAAGTGGACTAAAAAAGGAAGGCAAGCCTTTGAAGAGGTCAATAAAGCAATTTCAATAGCCCAAGTACTTAGAAACTCAGACTTTTCTATGTCTTTTGTAATGTATGTTTATGGAAGAGAGATCAGTATTGCTGCTATTCTAACATAGAAAGATGATAGATAGGAGGGAGAGCATCCAATAGCCTTTTTCTCAAGGACTCTTAGGGAATATGAAACTAGATACAACTTTGTGGAGAAACAAGCATATGTTATGGTAAACTCCCTCAAGAAATTTAGGCATATAGTTTCAGGAAGTAAGATTCTAATACTTGTGGATTACCCAAGTGTCAGAGAATACATTATGAAGGGTGAAATTACTAAAAAAAGAGCAAACTAAATAACAAAGATCTTTGAATATAATGTAGAGGTAAAACCCACTAAGTTAGTCAGAGGAAGGGGTTGTGCCAATACATGACTTAAGAGCTTGAAAAGATGATACTTGAAGAAATAGACTCAAAAATAGAAAAGGAAATTGTATTGAGGATACAAGAGGTTGATCAGAATTCCTAGGTCACAAATAGGATTTATTTTATGAAATTTGGGATTTACCTAAGAGAACTCCCTCAAAACAAGAGGATATACTATACGATGTAAGGGGTCCATTTTATTTTAATTGGACAAGTTCCTTTTAGAAGAAATTCTGATGGAAAACTTTTAAGATGCATAGAGAAAGATGAGGCTAAGAAAATATTGCATGAAATGCATCATGGAGTCTCAGGTGGACATTTTTCTACAAAGACCATAGCTATAAAGATAAGTGAGGCAAGTTATTTATAGCCTACTTTATTTACAAACTATTATCAACTGGTTAAAAAATGTCAATCTTGTCAATATTATGTAGGGATGAGAAGGAATGCAACAATGTCTCTTAGTCCTATAATTATTGATGAACCTTTTAATCAATGGGGTCTTGACTTCATTGGAATGATAACTCCAGTGTCTAGTATGTGTCACAAATGGATTCTAACTACCACAGATTATTTCACTAGATGGACTGAGGCAGTGCCACTTAAAGAAGCAATAGAAAATGTGATCCTAGACTTTCTAGGGAGTATCACTACTCGCTTTGGGGCTCCTCACACCATAATTTTAGATAATGCTAAAGCATTTTAGGGTCTAAAGTATTTGAATTTGCATTAAAGCATGGAATGTATTTGAAAACTTCCTCTAATTATTACCCTCAGGGTAATGGTTTGGTAGAATCAACTAATAAGAACCTAATTAGGCTCATCAAGAGAATAGGGGCTGATCATCACAAGGAGTGGCATAAAGTGTTTAATATAGCACTGTGGGCTGATAGAATCACACCTAAGCAGGTGAAAAAAATGTCCCCATATGAATTGGTCTATGGAAAGCCTACTATAATACCTCTAAGCTTGGAGATTTTTGCTCTCCAACTGATAAAATAGATTGAAATTGAGGAAAATAGCCCCATGCAAGTTCGACTTGCCAAAATTTTTGAAGTTCAAGAACAGAGGGATGCAACACATGATTCATTAATAAAACATCAAAAAATAATTAAAGACTATTTCGATAAAAGGACTTCAAATCCTCATTTTGAAGTAGGCTCAATTGTTTTGAAATGGAATGTAAGAGCTGCCAACCCAGGTCAACACACTAAATTTGAAGGATTGTGGACTGGCCCCTATAAAATTTGTGTCTGTAAACAAATTTTTTTTTTGAGCTAGAAACAATGGAAGGTAAACCTAAAGATATTCCTATGAATAGGATCTACTTGAAACATTTCAGTTAAGTTATGCCTCTAATGTATTATAGTTAGATAGTTCCCCTTTCCTTGTTGCTTTATTTTCCTATTTTTCTTTCCTGCTCTGTCTTTTAAATAAGTGTTCTTTGAACACGTAGCCACAGATCAGAGTCTTTTTCAAAATTTTCTAAACTCTCGACACATTAAATATCTCCAAAATCCTTAAATTTCCCAAGGTACTTTGCATATCCACTTTCATGACGTGTCTAACTCACTGTCCCAAGAAGATTTCATAAGATTTGCTAACAGTTATCTAATTTTAATGCCATTTTTGAGATTTGATGGGTCATTAAATACCCCATAACAAGAGTTAAAGCTTATAAGTGTCTCAAACATTCCTATGTCTACTAAAAAACCCTTGTTATCTACAAATTTCAATTCATAGCAAAGCCTGCTTAGTGAAAGTGCTTCCTTATTACAAAGCTCCATACCTGTTACCACAGTTCACTAGTTACAAGTATAGATATAGATATGGAGGGAGCACAATCTTTGAAATAAGGGTCTAGGATTTATGAATCCATTTATAAGTTTCTTATAAGAAAATCATATGCTTCAGCCCTTGCACAACCTTTAACAACTTATCCATGGACTAGAGTCCCTATAGTTGGATATGCAAATGACCCAACAAAGGCAAAAGATTTTGCAGACAAAATCATGGACCCAATTCTTTAAAATCCTAGAAAAACTCTCAGAGAAGGGGCACATCAAAGGTGTATTTAGAGGGCCAAGGATAGACAATATGAAACATTCATAATGATGATATGGATTTCTCAGCTGGCACAATTCATTGTCCTAGGTGTACATCTGTGCCTTGACTTGGTTGAAATATGCTTTGAATTGTTTCATACACCCTCAAATACCATACAATAGGGTCCATTCATGGTGCATATTACACTAAAGGATATCAAAGACATGTTGGCCTTGTATCATGACAAGATATCCACATTTCCCACCATTTCCAAAATGCAAAAAATGTGGGCAAACATCAATAATCAATTGAGGTTTTTGAAATCAGAATTGCAATTAGGTGATGATGATACCACTATGCCGACACTACCAACAGTAAGCACAATTTTCACAAGCTATCCAAGAGGCACTTTTTTATGATGGCATTCATTTTTAGAATGAAAGATGATTTAACTATCTATGAAGAACAAATGGCCATCCTCTTCAGATTGAAAACTGTTGATAAGACTTAGGAGTATCGGTTGGATTTCTCTGAGCAAATTACATATTCAATGGTTGAAAAACTCACCTAGTTTAAATTTGAAGGGATTTTTAGGTATTCTTCTTATCTATTTCACCTTATGTTTTATCAAAACTCTGACATCTTTTCCCAACACATGCATCTAAATATGTATGACCCAAGATTCGGTCTACATAGGACCACTCCTGTGTCTGCATGGACACATATCTTGTCCAAAACTAGTGACCCATATGAATTTTGGGAACTTTTTGTTGCCCCTTCTTTTTTTCATTTGAGCTCAGAATCGGTTGTAAATAGATTGTTTCCAAGTGTCTCAAGCCTTATGACCAATTTCACTATTCCTTGTGATTACTTTTTTGGATCCCATCATACTATTATTAGAGTCCATGGTTTTAGTGGGGAACCAGTGTTGCTACCTAAGTTTTTGAATCTTAGGTTAGCATTCTTAGAGGTCACCAGGTAGGTGTCTATGGTAGATAATGAATATGGCTCTGGGAAGAAAAAGAGGAAAATGTATGATGTTCCATGGGTAACAAACAACATGGCCCAAGAGGTCAAAGATGTTGAGATCATGTTGCTAAGAAAGCTAGCCTTCCTAGATTTATATTTAATTAAAGATAAATGGGGATATGACCCCAATGGTTTCATAACTTCATGGGTCAAGAATAATAAGGTTGCTACTAGAATTGTCCATGAAGGCCATCCCTTTTGGGAAAATAGAAGAAATCCTAGGGAAGATATTCCTGATTTTTATGTAGAATTGATGAATTTGCCCATTGAAGAAGATAAACAATGGGAAACATTTTATGTTAAACAAAGGGATTTTGATCTTAAAATTAGAATGACTTCTGGTTTAAGAACATTAAAGAATAAAGACTGGAACATTGAGAAGATAGAAGCCTATTGGAGATATAGGCAATAGATTTGTGAGACAACTCACTCTTTTGGAAATGTGGATTTAGATGAGAAATGGGAGGAACTCTAGGATGAATGTCATCTATCTCCTATATCTAGCCTTGATACAAGCAAATTGTAGACACAGGGTGGAGAGCCAAAAGCTAGAGTAGAATCTAGTCAAACATTGCAGACCCTAGGGCAAACCTCAACTATAGTAGCTGTAACTATTTGGCTCCAATCTCTTAGTGCCATTGAAAAACAAAAGAGTGTGGTATCTTCACCACCAAATTCTTCTCCATCAGCATCAACCCTTGGGGTTCTCAGTTTTACACAATCACCACTAGCAGTAGTGGTAAATGTTGAAGAGAAAGAAGCAAAGCCAGAAGAAGAAACACCAAGGAAACATAAGAGGCTGAGGTTTCAACTTGATTCAAAAGAGAAGGTAGAACCCTCATAACACCAACCACAAAGTACCTTGGTTGCTCATCAAGTAAGTGTTATTTCTCCTTCTCCTCAATCTCTCTCTTCTCCTATAGGGGTGACATTTCTATCGAGCCAAATAATTTCCCTTGCCACCTTTGTTGTGCCCATTTCTCATTTTGCCCCATCTATCCATACTTAGGCCATATCATTGCCTCATTTTTTTACCTCTATCCCAAAGAAAATACCTCCTTAGATTTCTCCTAGCCAACATTTGGCTATTCAATATGGCTTGCCACAAGGTTATCTTTTTGTAGGTGGGCACATTGCCTCTCCTTCTACCTTCCAAACTCAAGCAGATACTTCTAAGAAGGCTAGAGAAGCCAGGATGGAGAAAAAGAGGATGAAAGATAATAAAGCCTTTGCTACACCACATATGAGGTCACAATTTGACCCAATACAATAGCAACTAACGGTGACCCATTTGTCACCTAATATAGTTAAGCCAAATGAGCAGATGTAGCCTGAGGATTACATAATGAATGTAGTGGCTATAGACATGTCCCTTTTCAGACCATAAGATAGGGTCAAGCTATTAAATGAATCCACTTCTACAGTTGCTAAAGATTATTTGAAAATATCAAAGAAGCTATAGAGGATGGAGGATGATCTAGCCAAAGAGAAGGAAAATTGTAGTAGCTTGACTACATAAATCAATACTAAGAATATTGAAATAGAGAGTCTTAATAAAAAGTTGAAAAATACTATTTCTCTTCAGACTCACTAGGCTATTCAGGCCCAAAATGATTCTTTAAAATCAAGGCTAATGTAGGTGAAAGATGCAGTGATAACCTTAAGGTAGGAAAAGGTAGCATTTTAAGAAAAATCAAAGGAAAGCCTACTATAGGTCACTCAAATTCAACAAAAGCTGCTGAATGAGCAGAACAATACCACTACTATATAGGCCCAATTTCAAGCCGAGTGACAAATGATAGAATAGTTGACACTTGAGTTGGTGAATAGACCAAAGAATACATGGTTTTTGAATCTAGTTAAGGAGCTTTATGTATCAATATGGAAAAGAATCTCTAAGGAGATTACTCAAATTAGACCCTCTTTAACCTTTCTACTAAATGCACAAAAATTGTGTGAAAAGGTGGAGACTTTAGTTGAAGCCACTTTGTCCACTATCTCTTTGAGAGTGTTTGAATCTCAAATGCTACTATAAAAACTATATGATGCAATTGATGGAACATTATCAGCAACAGGGATTAGTGATAGAATGATCACTGCCAAAAGAGTGAATGAAGTTCTCAATTGCAATTCTGTAGTAGTTAAATGTGAGGAGCTTCTAGATGTGGTGAAAGAAGGAATCAAAGATATGAAACAACACATTAAAGATCTGGTGAAATTGGGTCTTCCCTCTCCTTTTCTTGATAGCAATACGGTGTTGATGATTGATGAGATTAAACCTTTGTTGTTAGCTAGGCAAAATGATCAGGAAGTCTTTTAGGGTTTAAGAGATGATTCATTAGTGCCTAAAGTAGAAGCTATTTTAATTCCCATTTCCTAGCTTGAATTTCAATTAAAGGCTATAGTTCATATTTTGTAGAATTTTTCACACAAGGATATCGTTAACCTTGATTTGGCCTTTAATGAATTGTAAAATAAGTAGGGATTATCTAATGACGAGTGGTCTATTTATCAGAAAGCCTTATTGAAGTTGTGATTTTTGTCATAGTTTTTATACATTCTTTGGATTCTTTTTGAGTAGGCTCAAAAGTCCTCGAGATCACCAAGAAATGTAGAGTAAAAAATACTCTACATTTTATTTTGAGTTTTAGTTGTGTGCTTCATGTTTTATCCCTACGCATTTCAGTTTTGAGGCAGTAAAGTTTGACACACAACGTAGGTGTGAGTTCCTTTTTCCCTAGATTTTGTCTAAGTGTCAAAGTCACGCAAAAGCTATCAAGTGTCATCGATCGAGACACATTTTATTATTTCTCTAAGTTGCTCAGAACATGCCATGTGTCTAGTATTAATTCAACAGAACACGATAAGTGTCAGTATCCATGTTCCATATTGGCATCTGCATTTCAAATTTATTTTGAGTTTTGAAATCTTCTTTCAATAATATTTTCTCAGGATCAAGCGGAAGGCACCAAGTGGCAACTGTGGAAGGCTTCAATATGTTTTTCTAAAAGTAATGAAAGATGCCACATATCCCTAGCTGAAGAAAGCAGAAGCTGTTATGTGTCAACATCTGAAATATCTTCACTTTGTTTCATTGATAAGTAAAGACTTTGGTGGGACCTGGGTTTTTGTTTCTAAAATTTAGTGGAAGCCACCAAGTGGCACCATCCATATGAATCTAAAATGAGTCTCAAATGTTTCTATAGTCTTGCTAAAGATCAACAAAAGCTACCACATGTCCATAACTGAAGAACATGAAATTTGGGATGTGTTCTTTGTTAAAGATACACTGAAAGTGACACCTATCCCTATTACCTTTTTAAAGCTACTCAGGTGAGAAGTATGGTGGGTCCCATTTTCTGTAAGTTGTTAAATTTTTGAAGTAGAGAACTATGATAGATGTCAAAGATGGAACACTCCTGAGAAAAGACATATAAAGAGTATAATTTACATGGCAAGTGCCGTGTGTCTTCGGTAAGTGCCTCAAAATCTTCCAAGTGTCATTTTCTGATACCTTTTGAATAATGAGAAAGTTTTCAAGTAGGATAAGTGAAACATGCCAAGTGTCTTCACCCATTTCACAATGGGAAGTGCCTTGTGTATCTATTTCATCCAATGAATTGCAGGGATATGAAACATTTCAGATCCAAGAAATATCTTTTGTTAGACACTTCTAGTTCAGTTAGAGTTTAGTTAGACCATTATATTGGGAACGTGTAGGTAATCTAGAACTAGTCTGATGCTATAAATATGGGTGTAGAGGTACCATAAGATCATCATCAGAAGCTAGAGATAATTTTTTGTGAGAAATTGTTATCAAAAGTTTTATACTTTTAGCTGTGGCCAGTAATATCATTTGCCTTTGTTCTATTTTCTTGAGTTAGAAAGTTTGTATAACTGTGCATGTTTCTGTGTCTTTTATGTAATTGGAAATTCAATGAGAATACTAAATTTTGTGCCTTTGTTGATATTATCTATGTCATTGCAAAATATTCTAAGTTATGAGCCTTTGATTCTATCTATTTTCATCTTTTACATTGATCATGCCTTGTCTGCTCTTTAATGTAATTGAATTTTAAAGATAGCTTCACTGTGCTTAGAATTAAGGGTTGAATTAAATTCAGGCACATCACCATAGTTATATTTTCTTTCATTGCATTTGTGTTTATATTTAATTCCTATCCCTTTCCTCATAATACACTTGAGATAAAGAAGAGTCAGCTTCTTTAAAATCTAGAGGTCATTTCAGGTTGCAAGTCCCACATTCCTGAAACTTCCCATTGTTGGTGTTGGAAATAGCACAATTTTAATCATCAATAATTTTCTCTTCAAACATCATTTTCTATGCAAGGTGAGTTTCTCTCGCTTGAGAATGTGGACCTACAAGTTTATAGACTTGTAGGTCTACATTCATCTTAGATTATAATAATTATGGTTTAAATATACATAAACTAAACACAGATAATAAGTTGGATGCATAAATTACAATAATAAAAATCCTTCATTTTATTATTCAATAGATTACATATGAGATATTTCAAAGCACTTATATAGGAAGTGCAAAAGCTAAATATGGGGATTCCAAGACCCTATAAACCCTCAATGAATAATAAACAAACTATATAAAAATACCTTTTATAATATTGTTATTATTCACAAAAATAATATACCAAACAAAATTATTTATGTATTACTATTTAAACTAACAATATTCATGTTTTACAAACAAGCTAAGAAATATTAATTATGTGAAGACACTAACATTCACCCCATTTTGAACATTATTAATCCCTAGTATATACCCCTTTACTGTGAACATGGGGAAAACATCAATCACATATCTTCATATATTCTCAGATTTGAAGATTTTCACAAGACAATCACAAACCTTACAGATGGTTTTATATATGGATTACCAACAATAAAAATGGGATGGTTTTCAAGTGGGTTATCAACAACTAAAAATATATGGTTTTACAAGTGGTTTACCACAAACCACATCATGATTTTTAGTATAGTTATTATCTCTCTTCACTAACACACATTTAAAGAAGTTATAGAAGAATTTGTAGTTCACTTATTACAAATGTGAATAGGTATACATCATCTATTCTTATTTACACAAACTTGAAATCAAACACACAATTGAAAATCAAATGCACCACTAAAATAGAAGTGGCTAATAAGAGGCTCTAAAACCTCCTTCCTCTATTGCATTTGACCTCCAATAAGATATGTTTACTCAATAAATTAGGTCAACATGTGCTCTAATGGTTCTGGCAAGTTCTCTATTAGTTACATCCATAGAAATTAGAACACCCTAATCTGAACATTACGTAGAAGTGATAATGCATCCATGAGGCAAATTTTTTAATTATTTTTACAATTTTTTAAAATGACAATTCACTAAAAAGATGTTTGATAAAATAACACAACTTTTTGGTTTTTGACCTTGGCTACCAAAAGACTAATGACTCAATGTACTTTGATGAAAAAAATGACTTTTAACTCTAAGATATTTTTGACAATATTTGACATAAAATAAATTTTACAAAATTCAATGATTAAATAATGACTGTAAAACTAGATTTTATAATGACTTTTAATTTTGACAAAAAACTAGAATTCTAATGTTTTATATTTTATTTTTAATTACCATATGACATAATAAAATATATATAATCACTAAAAATGCACATAGAATTTTAATAATATTAAAAGACTAAAATGAAGACAGATTTAAAACTCATTAAATAATTAAAGACTCGGTGAATAAACAAAAGACTTCAATATAAATGAACTTGAGTGATTTTAACCTCAAATAATAGAAGTACCATGGTTTTGTGAAATACATGAGTGGAAGAATATTCATTATTTGCATGAACTTACTATCAAGAGAGAATTCAATGATTTTAAGGATTTGGTTTGAGGTGGAATTGAAGTAGGATGAGGAGGGGAGGAGTAGGTTTTTTTGTGATCTCCTAATTATTGAGTTAGCTACCTAACTTGAGCTTGTAAGGCCATAGATCTTGCTTCCAAAGTAGTGGCATTATTTGATTTCTCATAGCAAGGCTAATAGGAATCATGTTGAGATTGAGATGCATCATGATAAGGCTGGTAAGAGTCATATTTGGGTTGGTAAGAAGGGAATTATTGATGCTCTTGTTGACATCCTTTCTCATAGGATTCTTCATATGACTACTCAATAACATCATGGTAATATGAAGAGGAAGTAGGATGACCATAAAACTACCATGACTCATAAGGATGATAACAATGTTGATAAGTGATATTGAGACACATAATGGGGGTCATGAAAAGGCTAATAGGGAGGTTCATAGTAAAATATTTCATCATATCCAACCATGCCAACTTCATTAGTTAAACAAGAACACAAGATATGATAAAAAACATTCAAAATAAGTACTTGGGCTGCTATAACCAACTAATTATATTTAGAGTATCCATTGGTATTTGTTGAATGCCTCTAAAATATGATAGGTAGAAGAACACACCAAGACTTATTCCACTCTTTTAGACCTTAGTCCCATTGAGCATGCTAAAACCATTGTCACTCAATTTTTCACCCTTGTAGGGGTAGTTCAAGCCTTATCCACATTGAGTGGAATATGGGATTACCTCTAAGCCCCAAGAAATGTTGAATAACAAGTGACATTATTTATGATCATATCAATTTATATGACCTCTTTGATATTCTCTTGATACCTCTCAATTGACCCTAAGAGGTTCTCTTTGGCACATCGCCCCTTTCTCATGCAAGGTGTCTAGAGGGTTATCGATCTTTTTAGCCCTATTTTGCACACAAGTGTCAAAAATTGATTTTAGCTACTTTATCTCATAAAAAATTCATGGCTTTTCTATTCATACCATATTGGACTTGTAACAATCCATTTTAAGGCCTCAAACTAGCCCCAAAAGGTTGTTGTCTACCAAAAGCCCCAATTAGGCCTCATTATTTGTATCCCTAAAATAGTAAAAAATTAATTTTTTAGAAAAATTTCAAAGGATCTTGAGAATTTTATGGAATATTATATTTACTAGTATGACCTTACAACTTTATCTTTAATTTCAAGGGTGAGTGGAGTTATCCATTTTTTCCTTTCTCTCTCCTAACTAGGCCTCAATTACTAATAAGAGAGTGAAAAATGATTACACAATCCCCAATACATGAAAAAATACAAATACACATGTGATTAACTTATAAAACATCTTCTCCCTCCTCCATGATAAATTTAAAGTTCTGACTCACTGTACAGACCTAGAAAATGTAAAAAATTAGTACTTTTAACACTAATATGTACAATTCCATATAATACTATAGTAACCAATTACATTGGGTGATGTTAAGGGGATTTTTAAGATGTTATAGGACATTTAAAAGTCCATACAATCTATATTTAATAATGAAATTTTATTTCTCTCTCACCTAGTATTTATAGCCCTCCTAAGTAGCCTAAAAGTGCTTTAACTTCTTAAGGATGATTCATAAAGATGAAAGCATTAATCCTCATAAAAATTCCACAAAATTTGAGTAAATTAGGGTAGTAAACTTCCTATATAATCTCAAGGTCCCACGCAACATGTGTGATCCATACTAAGCAATAGAAATTGGCTTCTTGAGTTGAAACTGGGCATTTTGTGAGGTCTAGGAATAAATGAGGTTTTAAGGTGCATATTCCTAAGTTTTGTTTGAAAACCAATGATATAAAAAGGTATAAGATGTCAACTTGTACCTATTTTAGTTATTTTCTTACCACATTTCTTCATCAAGAGCTCTGCTTATAACACTAGCCTATGCCTAGGGTTCTTGGATCAAACTGAGTGTCGTACACTAATGCCTATCATCCCTATTTTCCCTCATTGTGATTTGTTTATAACCTCATGAAATTTTTAATATTATATCACCATCCTCTCAAGGTTATCTAAATCTGACTTCACCCCAACTAACTTCACCTTTCCACTCTTCTTAGGGTTGACTGCTCAAACCAACCTATACATGTACTTAAGACTATATAGGGTCTAAATAGGGTCATAAATTTGTGTTGGGTTTCATTATTTTTTGGGTCTAAAATTTTATCATGGAGCTATGATATCACCATTTAATCATATCCAAACACTTAAGTGTCTCACTTTCTTTTAAACCTCTGATTATCCTTGGATTCTTCAACAAAATTCTTAGGAAGTAGTAGGCCTATGTCTTGATTTTAATGAGTAGATAGGGCATTCAATATTTGGACTCTTTGCTGAGGTGAGTATATATATATATATATATATATATATATATATATATATATATATATATATATATATATATATATATATATATATATATATATATATATATAGTGAATTCATCACTCTCCATTGGTCTATATTTTTCAATTAAATATTTTAATTTCTTCTATACCTTTCAAATAGACAACCTTCTAGAGAAGGTATGCATACTATGCTGACAGGGTTATGACCCCTCTTTTGTCTCTTTTATCTCAAATGGTTTAGTGAACTTGATATACCTTTTACCTTTAAACACTCACACAATCCATTATTCTCAAAATTTTAAAGAGTCTTTTATTTGCTTACATAGACTTATATAGGACTAACTACCTTTAGGTGTTCTAATACTATGATTCATAACTTAGATGTGTCAAGAACACTTATTGAAACATGAAACCCTCTAAAAAATCCTATCATGTTATTTATTTACTGATAACTCCCTATAAGCCTTTAAAACATACATAAACTAGTCTCTTAGGTTTTGAGAGTCATATAGTTATCCATACAAACCTACATGTCTGTATATCTAGCTATGTGTACACATGAAATGGTCTGCAAACTTAGGTATGAGATGGTATTATTACAATATTTAAACCTTAAAATTATTATTGTGCCATGAACTAAGACTTTATCCAAATGCCTTAAAACTCTATGTTATACCATCATTCCCTATCTCAAGACCAGTTTCAACTATCTTTAGGTGATTTTCTAAAAGGTCAGACTATGTATTAGGCCTTTTAGGTATTTAGGCCAATATTAAAATAATTCCTTGAATTTATCATGTTATATTACTATCTAAAAACCCTCTTCCTATCCTAAAACTCTAGACCTTGCCATCATTCACTTGTTCAAGGTACAATCTCTCACCTAGTTGCCTGTAGGTGGCAATTTGAATGGACTATGTATATGAGTCTTAAGTTGGAATTTCAAACCTATCATGTCATATTAAAATTCTCAAATATAATAAAGATGAATTTTTAACTATATTAAAAATTCATAACATCTCTAAATAAGTTCACAACCTCTGTCATCATTATTTCTCTTACAGTCCTATAGATGATTATCGAGGAAAACCTGACTATGTAGCTTGAGTGGGCCTTTTCTCATTTACACTATGAAAAATTATAGTGCATGATGGTCATTAGCGGTCTATTTTCAAGTAATTTCACATCCATTGTCCTCCTTAGGGGTCTCTTTTACATTGCTTATATTCATTATTTTTCTACATATAGTCATGTAGGTCTCTTATTACTAAGGCATCTTGGCTTAGTCTTAAACCTCTATTACTTTGGTGCTTGGAGGCATCTTATTAATCCATTTACATTTTAAATTTTAATCCATTACCTTTATATAATTATTTTTCAACCTTCATTAACATTGACAACATGAAACTCTTTGAATTATCAAACCTATAAGCCTATAGGTTATGGAGACTGCAACTTGTGTGTTAGAGATTGGAAAGGGGGAAAATATGACTATTAGTGATTGAAGATAAAATTATCCATTTCATAAAATAATTTAATCAATAAAATAAAACTCCAAATTCCATGTAAATTCACATTCAAAACTACTTGAATCACCTTGCTATACAAACATAAAACACAGTCCACAAAGAGTGAATGAAGAAGTGGTCATCTCTTAAAATTGTATAGAATACTTAGTTGACAAGAGGATATGAATGGGTTTTTTTAGGATTCTAAAATACCATTAATAATCACTCAAATTCACCAAATCACTTGGAGAACTCAGAAACATAAAAAAAATATAGACAATTCAAACTATGCACAAGAAACACTATTCATGTCAAAAATACATCCACACATGCTAAGAAGATGAATTAATGTGTGTTAGGCACCTAAAAAAATTTTAATATTCTACTCTAAATGGTTTTATTAAGCCAATAATTCATAATTTTTTCTAGAGTTGCTATAAACTTAGCCTGTAGGGTTTTGAATTCTTAAAAAGTAGTTTTAGCTCTTAGCAATTATTCATAAAGATAAGATCACTAATCCAATTACAAATACCAAAAATTGGAATCACATAAGTTTCCAAAAAAAATTCAAA
>JARHVA010008152.1:0-17500 GCA_037957365.1 Torreya grandis
ATGTATTTACATCATTAATACATTTAATCATGATTAAATTAATATAAAATTAAAAAAATAGTTTAATAAAAAAATTGAGATTATTAACGAAAGAAATGCAGTTTAGAATTTTCTTGTTCTATAAAGTGACAAGTGATTGAAGATAGTTGTTAAAATCAAATATATACAATCATAATTTTTATGCAAGACATAAATAACCAATAAACTTGTAGACAACTGAGGAAGGAGTTACATACTATAATATTTGAAGAAACCATGAATATACAGTCCTTTTTTTTTGGTGAATAATAAGTGACTAAAATATTGGATGATAACTTGGTTTTCCTCATATTTTTTTTTATCTAAGTTATAAATCCATATTATAAAGATATAAAATTACGTTTATATTCAAAGATAATTATAATATATTGATATTTTATAAATTATCATTTTATAATATAAAGGTAAAGAAATTTCAAAAAATAATGTAGTCATTATTAATTATTGTAATTAACATATAAGATATGAATATAAAGTAAATAATTCAATTATATGAATAAATAAAAAATTAAAAATATAATAAAGAGTTCTTTCAAATAATCATTTATCTAATTTTAACTTGATTTCTCTTGAATTCATTTAGATGAATTTAAAATTAAGATATATTATATCTGTATTTAGATAAACTAGGCTTTTTGTAATTTTATAAATGATTCAAATTCAAATTAGGACTTGATTGATATGGAAGCCAACCTAAACTAGTTTTAAAACTCAAAAATGTAGGAAATGGGCCACACATGATTTGGAGGTAAGGGCCCACAATCAAATTTAATATGACCTTAGGTCACACATTTTCAACATGATAAATTCATGAGGCACACAATTATTTTCATAGAGGGAAAGGGTAGGGGAGGTAAAGGAAATATGTTATAATGATAGTTGGATGGTTTATCGAGAGGATTCCTGGACAAAAAAGATCCATAAATTGTACCCATAATATTTATTTAGACCAATGATTAATAAATACATAAACATTCTAGAAAAATAGAAATTATTAACAAATAATTTCATATCAAAGTAAACAATATAAGGTATATATATATATTTGAACTTATATCTCTTTAAAAAAAATAGATAGTTATCTAAGACTATATAAAAAAATCACATGCATGAGTTCATAGGATAATCATCTAAATTATAGAAAAAAATAAGAACTAAAATTAGTACACCTGATTTGTCTATAGAGGTGAGTGTAAAATCCATGCACATCAAAGTGCCTCTAAGTGTGTACAAAACATAGGCACAATAATGGGCAAAAAATTTAGTATCAAAATATATATAAAAACAAAATGTCGATTCCTACATAAAAAGTAACACCAAAATATATTTTCAGTATTTTTCTCATTAAGAGGACATGTTTTGTGTCTTACGTACATTTTATCATTGTAACGAGTAAAGTATGAATGTCTTTTTCTATAGGATGGAAATCTATTTTGAAAACTTATAGTCTAGAGAAATTAAATTAGTGGAGTGTATGTCTCCCTTTTATGATGTGGGGTGAACTTTTGAAACACATATCTCATAGTCAATTTGATCAAATGCATCATATATAGGAAAAAATATAAAATAATTGGTTCATAACATATAGAGATATGAAGTTGGATATATGATTCTTATAAATAATTTTTTCCACATGGACCTATGACATGTAATAAATATAAAGTGAATTATAATGTGCCCTGTGTAAGAAATATATAAGCATTATCACATAAATATTAAGATAACCCAATGTAAGAAAGATATAAGCAACATAAGATCATGAAAGGTAATCATCTAAAGATAAATAAGGGTAAAATAGAATATGTAATAATTTTGTCCAATAGCTACATGATAACAATTTTTACATTATATGTGTTATATATCATAGCACCATTAAATCTTATAATAAAGTAAACACCTAAAAAACTTGATTCACACAAATTATAATTAAGTCACATAAGTCACACATCAAGTATGCATCAAACATATAAAACACTTTAAATATATGTTAATCATGAAAAAATAACATAAACACTTACAAGATACATCAAACATGTTAAAAATAGTATCATCAAATAAGATAAAAAATCAAGTATGAAGTAAATGATTTAAATATGGATAACTAATTTATAATGTACACCTTAGGTATTTCAAGGCATTGTTATATAGTTAGCAACATGATAAACACATGATTACATATCAAGAATGATGAATCATTCCAAAAAAATTATATATATTACATTATATAGAAAATATATTACTTATATGGAATAAGGGATCAATAATAGTAGCAAGATTGGAAAAAATTATGAAAAACATGTAAAACTAAAAATAAATGCTTCATATTTTCCCATTAGTATTTGTTTATAAAATATGAGATGTGACCTAAAACCTATGTAAATTCATAATAATGAATATAGAGAACATTGGAAAAAATGTTTAGGAACATCTAAAAATTGCTATAAAATAATAAATTTATAATCAATAGATATAAAAATTAAGTTTATATTTACAAATAATTATAATATATTAATTTTGTGTAACTTATAATTGATAATATAAATGTAAAATAACTTCAAAAAAAGTGATAATTATTAATGATTATGATTAAAATATAAAACATTAATATAATCTAATTAATTTATTCAATCATATGAATAAATAAAAAGAAAAAAAATACAATAAAAAATATCTCTACCCACCAAGACCTACCTTCTAAGTTCATTTCATCTAAAGGTCTCTTTCCAAATATGTGGCATCACTATTTAACACTTAATGAGGGTTTTAAATAATGGATAATATAATAACAAACACATAAAAAATAACATAGTGAAAAAAATAGAGAAAACCAATATAAATGTTTAGTAAAAACCAAAAAAATGAGAAAGTTGGACCAAACGAAATAAATTGTTAAAACAAAGAGAGATCGTCAATCAAAATAAAATATATGAAAGATAAAAAATTCCAAATTTGGTATCCAATATGGAATAAAGTTGAGGAGAGAATAAATAATTATATAAATTAATTATACATGGATATGGAAAATGAAAAAAATATAAAATGATAAAAAAATTAAAAAAACTTTATAGTAACTAAAATTTGGGTATAAATATTTGATCATGTATGATTTATTTCCTTTTAACCTTAATTATTTTTTTCACTTAATTAACATGTATCTTTCTTCCACACTCTATCATAATCACAAGCAAATACTTATTTTACCTAAAACCTAACTTCCATTGTATATATAAATATTATGATTGTTGAAAACTCCTTTATGCATCTTCATGTCTTAGCCTTGACCCAAAACTTAACAGCATACCTTTAAGGTAGACCAACATGCAGGGTTAAAACTATCATGCACTTTTGTCCCCATCCTCTTTATCTATCTACCTAGCATAAATGATCATATTTTCAAATGAAACCCTCCCTTGGATCAACATTCAATTTTTTAGGATTTGTAATGTGTGGTCATCTATTTTCAATTGATATACAAAACACATTTAATTCACTTGTGAAAAACATGGAAAAAAATCCACTCAGAGGCTAATACACAAGTTCATATTGATAAAAATTACCTTATTCCCTCTAAATTAGGTTCCATGCTCCTCAAATAGTCCTCAACCAAGTCAAAGTTCATTTTTATGATACCCTAACTCAACATGATCAAGTATTAATTATATTGTAAGTGCACTCACATATTCAAATGATCACACTTGGACAAATTACTTAGGTGGGAGAATTACATGGAGTTTTCATCCCTCTTTGGTGTATTGGTATGTAGGTAACCCTCAACACATTTGTGTGCTGAGGTCTAGCACAAATCTAACCACCAACACCTTTTTATTCCTTTATATCTTTTTTTTATAGTACACAAGCTATAGGTTTTTAATTCAAAGAGATCTCAAGTGGCCTTATGTGTATTATAGAAGATAAAATCATTGCACACATGCATATTTTAGACACTTAAAATGGATTTTGCCATAGATTCCTATCCATATTTGGATAATATCACCCATCACTATTGACACTATTTGGCATACATATCAGGGAAACACATTAGCATCATCTTTTGGGATCATTATAGGTTTCCATATTTGTCATTGTCTTTGCAATTTTTAGTTAACATAATCAACAGACATAACTAAAATCTAAGTAAACTCCTCTTTTGTATAGTTTTCTCTTATTTTTATTCTTTATGTTTCATCATTTCATATTGAATGATTTTAGTTTATTTTCTGTGAGTTTATTTATAGTACCATGTTATATTATATCTATTCTTAAGAATTAGGATTAATCCAACATAGTTAATTCAACACAAGATAAAAATATTTGGTGAACTCGATAATTGATCGAACCTTGTAGGGTTTCAAATTTTTTTATTTTCATAGGGTATTACATATTTATAAATTAATTTCACTTATCCTCTCTATTTTATTTTTATTTTCCACATAATAAATTTGTGTCTCAGACTTATCTAAGGTGAATTTCTAGGCTAGGTAATAGTCCAATTTATAATGTGAAGGTTTTCTAGATATCGTTCCATTGTTATATCATAAGCCAGGTGATGCTCTTAAACTCACAATTCCTATATTGATTGATTTACGGGAAAGATGTTAATGGATGATGGTTAGTAACAAAAAGGAAAGGAAAAGGAAATAAGGATATGAATACATGAAAATGACCCTCAGATCATGAAAATAAATGGTATCAAAGGGTCTTAGTTCTGTTTTGTCTTTTTGTTGTTTTATAGTTGTTGATATTATTTTGATGTTGTTGTGGTGTCAAATTGCATTTTAGTCTTTTTCTTAGGTGATGTTATATTTTATGGTTTTTAATGACCATGATTATTTTATTTCTTATAAGGGATAGGGACCCTCTTCAAAACCCATTTTTACGATTAACAAATAAAATATTCCCATTAAGCATAGTCAATTTAAAATGGATTCTACCAATGTACATTTTTGTTCCTCTTTTGATAATCAAGAACAAAATATTTTCAAGAACAAAATAAAAATGAACAAGATAATGAAACTAAACAAGATAATCAAATTGAGAAAAACATGCAAGATACTCATGAATCAGATAAGATTCATCCCAATAAACTCAATGAGGTAAAACCTGAACAAGTTTGATGCTTATATTGATTATGAAATAGAATCTTAGAAATTCCATAAGATATTCATAAGTTAATTGAGGTACTTATAGATTATCACAGATCCCAAAAATCTAATACATCTACTATTAATTCAAAACATAACTTCCCTTTCATATTTTAAATCCTACAACTAGGATTGCTACTACTATAGTTGATACTACTATCAAACCTACATATTTAAGCTAGGAAACACATGGTATAATGCATATTTATTGACTTGTGCATAACTAAGTAAATTATTAATCTCCTTTGATCATCATGCATACCACATCAGAAACTTCATCTATTTTACATTCATTTTAACGAGCAATTACAGGTTTACAAACTTAGGTTCTATAATTAGATTATGGTATTCTAAAATCTGTTCATTCATTGGATTGTAATGTTTTAATTCATAATATTTTAGCACATGATATTTCCTCACATCCTTTGCCTACTATATTTTTATCTCCAAAGCTTACTTTATATGAATATAAATGTGATATAGAATAACATCTCAAATATTTTCATGTCACACGTCTAGTTTATGACTTCAATCATAAATTATTAACCAAAATATTACAAAGAAGCCTAAAATATTATGTTTTGAATTGATTTTATGACCTACTAGATCAACCTAGTAAATAACTTAATCCATTTCTCATTTTATTTCTCTAACATTTAACTATCAACATCAATGAGAAACTTTCATATAATTTGTAAGCCTTAGATAAGGGTCTAATTAACCTTTCACTAACTATGTTCTTTGTTATAATCCTATGCTTTCTACAATGACTAATACTATGGTAGATAATGAAATAAAATATATTATAAAACAAATATTATTTGAATTAATACATGAATCCATCATATTCAATAAACTTAAGTCATTTGAACAACTTTGTCATACTATAAGAAATATAAAGTCAAGCTTCTTGATTTTAACAAGCTAAAATATACACCAACAACTAATTTAGTAGCTACAAAAAAGTATAAAATCAAACCTTATTATAAATTCAAATCTCAATATACTAGAGTAGATGCTAAGATGACATTAAATTTTATTTCTCAACCAACTAATAGAATTATTATATTTGTTTTACACACTTTCCATTGCAGTTTTGGGATACTATTATACTTAGATATATAGTAGATTCTATTGGATAATTTTTATGTGTATCTCATAATATAATATATAGTTGATCAAATATTTTATAAAATTATTATCAACATAGACACTACAAAGGAGCCTTATACACATGTCGATCTTAAAGTCAGGGATTGAAGATCGATACAACCTCTTGATTATGAGGGTTTATCTTTAATATGCTACAAAATATTTTAAACATGACACTTGGTCACACGTTGTCTAAGTATTAAATAAGAAAATGTAATTATTTGTGGAATGATGTTGTTGTCCAACATTTAACAGTCCAAGTTTCTACCGAAGATGAGATTTAAAATGAGAGTGGGATACTTGAATGAATATCGAAAACTCCTAAGGAAAATATAGTGGAGGTTAAAATAAAAGAGGAGGAATCCAAGCTAATCTAAATCTTAGAAGGAATAATTATTGAGGAAGGAAAAAAATTGAACCTAAATGAAAGTTTTTTTTCTTAGTTTTCTTCACTGATCTCCCATTCTTCAGATTTATTTGAAGTATCTATACCCATCTTTACTAATTTAGGGGATGGATGGGATTTGAAGGTGGTTAAAAATAAGAGAAAGGTCGCTTTAAGGACCTAGAATTGAATACAACCCTTTAATATAAAAAATATAGTTTCTTTGGAAGGTCATATTATTTATGCTTTAATTATATTTTGTTGTAGGTTTACAATGAGTTTATAATGTGTCTATACCCTATATAAATATACACTATGAGATGTTTTTCATTAGGGTGTGAGTGTTTTATCTTTCTCTATATTTTAAAAGGGTTAGGACCCTATCAAAACCTTGATTTTACTAATAATAAAATAAATAAAATTATTTTATCAAATCAACCAAAAAGGTAATTTAATAGATTACCAAAACCACCTCAAAAATTGTTGAAAATATTAATTTAAAATAATATTATTAGTTTTTCTCCTCCACATCAGGGTGATAAGACAAAGTTGTTGAGTAGTTTTTTTTTTTTGATGTCTTTTTGTGATTATCATAGATGTAATGCTCATAAAATAAAGGATTAAAATTGAATCACATGATTTAGTATTTACTTGATGACAATGTCATTAAATTTGATACTCTTATACAAGAACATAAGACTCAACAAAATGACAATACAAATTTGAAAATTTTCAATGATCTAGAGTCTAATCAATATACTAATATGGACACATAAAGAGTGAAACACACCTATCATGCTCACCCACCTCCTACATTATATGATCAACATTATGATATGATTCTTGGTATACTTTGAAATATTCAACCACATCCCATGATTAATTTTAATAATACAAAAATTTTGGATGATGATTCAAATTTTCATGTAATAGGTATTAAATCATACATTGATCAAAAATATATTTATTTTATGTTACTTGATAATTAATAAAGTGAAAAATTATGTACAATTACTTTTTTAATTTATTAAGTTACACACTACACGATATACAAGTGACTGCCAAAAGTGTTGAATCATTCAATGGTAAGAAACAAACTACTTCAAGACATACTTTATTATTTATTCATGTAAGAACTCAAAATTATCTACTTATTTCATAGTTTTACTATAAAATGGAGTCTTTAATATGATATTAAGATAACTATGGTTTAAAAATATCCATGTTTTACCTTGAACAATACATGTATTCCCCAATTATATCTATGATAACTAGGTTTTTAAAAAATATGGAATCAGGTATGAATACCCTATATAATGAATGGTACCTCCTCCTCTCCATCCACCACCATAATCCAATTATAAATATGTTCAATATCAAAACATGTCTTCAATGGTGGTATATAAGGAAAACATTACAAATATATCAATACAAAGGGGGTTTCCAAAAAGTAAAAAACTATTCTATATAAAAAGAGAAACTACTAATCAACAAGAACAAATATGTTGAAATAATCTAAAGGGGTTATTTATTAAAATCAACATGATCTTTCAAATGCCAAATAATTGGCAAAAATGACCCCAAAGCCTCATGGGATTATACATCAGTCTCCTAGCTAGACTTATTTGATGTAATATCACATGACTATTCATTTACATAACTTTATTACTAAATATGAAATATGTTATGATTTTGATGTTGGCACACATACAATATTTCATCAAAAAAGGGTAAGACATTTACCACTAATCACTAAATACTTTGATTCCTATCTAGATGGAATCATTGGATAGCTTGTTGAATTTTTAAACATTCTAAAAATTAAATTCAAAAACATTTAAATTAATAAAAACATGTATGTTCATACCTTTTGGATTTTTTCATATTCTTCTTCCATTTGATTTCATTTGGGATCACTTGATCCTTTATTTTATGCCCTTATCTTTAATTGAATGTTTGACCTTTGGCACATCTTATTTTCAAATCTCAAATCTTATTCTCTCAAAATAGGAATTACTATTTCTCATACAAGCCATATTCTTCTTTGTTGTTATAGTTTGCACTAACATAGACTTTATTTTTAGGCAAGATGAAATCACTAGACTCGTACAAAACATCCTAGCATTACTGTCCAAATTCAACAAACCTATATTTTGCCTTTTTCTACCAAGAAATCAAATTTATATAATATTAATCCTTAATATTTTAAAATTATATATAGTATGAAAAACATTATTTTTCATGCAAAATCCCTCATTTCAAACCACATTGCTAGGGTAGGAGGTATCATTATATCATATACCAATAATGTTACCTATTTTTTCACATAATTACCCAATGTTCATAGTAGACCGATGAATCTATAAGGCATTTTGAGGAACATGAAACATGTTATAGGAAGGTAGGTCCATTTTAGTTTTCATGTATATAACCTTCATGGGTTAAACTATGTACTTTACTTATTAGCCAAAGTTTCTAATAATTTCTAAGGATGTTCACATCACCTATGTGGCACCTCATATTCTCTTGTTTAAATCATAATTATTTCTTATTATTCCCCTTGTTGCATATTAATTTTAGTTGATAATAGAATTGATCACATCAACCTATTTATACCTATTGGTTTCTAGTTTGTGAGTTGAATTTTAATACATTAGATAGGACTAGTTATTCCACAAAAACATACCTTCATGTTTTATTTCCATGCCATATCATTATCATATTAGTCATGTCATTATGTGGCTATGATTTCTTACATTGTATATTATAATAAGCACTAAATTTGAGTAGTATCCTTAGAGCTTTTGATTTTCATCTATCCATAAATGCCTTATTTGATTTTTTTAGACTTATCATAAATAAACATTTTTCATGTTTAAATTTTTTTATTGTCTATGAATTGACATAATTATCTTACATTTTTATTTGCATTATCATTTTCATTTATTTATGTTTTCTTGATGTTTGTTTCAACATGTTTATCTTACATGAGGCTCCCTTTCACTTCCTTACATATCTTTGTTAGATTTTTAATACATTTATATTTAATTTAAAATGTTTTAAATGCTTTCCTACATGATTTAGTATGTTCTATACTATTTTTTATATTTATGTTTTACATGCTTGATAGTGTGAATTAGTATGTTCTACATTCTTTTTGTGATAAATGTTATAAATGTTTCCCAATGTGATTTGGTATATTCTACATTCATTTTGTCATTTATGTTTTACATGTTTCCCGTTGTGATTTATTATGTTCTACATTTCTTTTTGTCATTTATGTTTTAAATTCTTTAAAATGTGATTTAGTATGGTTTACATTACTATTTTTAATTTATGTTTTACATACTTCCCATCATGATTTAATATGTTTTACATTCATTTTTATCATTTATTTTTACATGACTCACATCATGATTTAGTATGTTTTACATTATATTTTGTAATTTATGTTTTGCATTCTTCCCAACATGATTTAGTACATTCTAGAAAAATTCATTTACATGCTTGATATTTTGATTCTACTTTAGCCATAACAATATCATAGTTTGATTCTATTTTTAGTCTTGTATCCTTAGGGTTTGTCCAAAGTAGATATTTCACCCTTCATGATTGATATTATCTATCCTTGTATCATTAGGGTTTGACCTAAGTAGGTAGTGTCCCCTCCATGATCAATATTATTTAGGTGTTGCATCCTTAGGGTTTGTCCAGAGTAGATATTATACCCTCCATAATCGAGATTATTTTTCCTTGTATTATTATGGTTTGTCTAAAGTAGATATTGCACCCTCCATGATCAAAATTACAAATACAATAGACAATCATTTGATGATAAAGTTAAGTCAAGTTACGTATACATTACTTATTTATTTTTAGTTATTTTTCAGTTATGTCCTTTAATTTATCTTATTTTATATTATAATATAATTAGCTCAGTGTTGTCTATTGTTATTTTCTTTTTGAGAAGTACCATCCCTTATTATAACAACATAAAATGTGATGAGATTTGAATGGGGCATGTGTATACACACATTAGTTTTAACTTTATTAATTATTGGTACTTTCTCTCTTATAGGAACCCATTAACTCTCATTCTCTCTAAGCGCATGCATTAAAGGGTGCACCAAGAAAGGGTTGGGTAGACCATTTTCACTTCATAAGATTTTTATTATGTATACCACCACATAAAACCATAAAATTCCCTCATATATGTTTCCCTAGGCTTTGACACCTCCCTTACATGCTCCTCTAATCAATTCACTACCTCAAATAGACCCTACCTAAGCCAAACCACTTTTAACCACCCTAAGAATGCAGTCAATTAAGTTGACCTAGTTCTAGTAATAATGTATGTTTTGAGTCTAAGTCAACCCGAAATGACTTAGTAAAATACCTAGATACATTATTTTCCATTTTAATAGGCTGATTGAGCCAACTACATCAAGTAAAATTATGGGAGGGTTTAGGGCTATATCCATCTATATACACACATCATTTCCATTAGAGAGAATAATTTATTTGTGCTTATTTAGGATCTACTGTTTCATTATTCTACTTAAAGAGTCATTTCTTAGGGTTTCATACTTCTTTAGATAAGAATCTTGTCTTTTAAAAATGTCTTGGATGCATAGGAGAAGTCTTATAACCTATATCTTACCTATATTTATGATCTTTTAAAGCCACAAAAACATCTTGAAAATAACCATTGGCCAAGGGAGAGATTGAGCCTTAATGGATTCATCTTAAAGGTAAGTATTCCTAATTCTTAATACACTATTTTGGTAGATAGAATTTCATAAGTAATGGGTAATGAATGTATTGTATCTCATTTATTAATATTACCTCTACATTTACTTGAGTAGAGTTATTTTTTGCACGATTATTTTTTATGTGTATTATCCCCCATTTGTTCCATAATCTCTGGTGAGCACTAGATTATTATTATTATTATTATTATTATTATTATTATTATTATTATTATTATTACTATTATTATTATTATTATTATTATTATTATTATTATTATTATTATTATTATTATTATTATTATGTGGTGTTTCTTGATTAGAGGCTTTAGAACCCTCTCTATCCATGTTATGTGATAAGTGATCCCTTACATAGATCTAGTGGATCCATATTGGTCATGACCCTAATTAACAAAGAATCACAAATGATATAGTTACTTTGATTTATCTTCTCTAAGATAGGATTGCTTTATAGATCAACTTCATTTTTGTTTGCATAAAATATGAATATCATAAATATAAGGTATCCCAAGAATAATATTATAATTAAGATCATTAGGAATAACTTTACATGTTTTAGGTAGTGTTTTAGGTCCCAATTTAAATTTTAGTGTTATCTGACCCATAAATTTACATGGAACATTATCAAATCCTTATATGTTCATATCAGAATGATCCAAATCCTTAGATTGTATATTAAAAAGTCATAATTACAAATTTTTTACCTTGATCCATTATCTATTAACACTCACTAAACATCCACATAATTAATTCACAGTTGGATGTAAAGAGGTAAACATTGATCTATGATGTGTGGAGTTGGGAGATATTATTTTTTGAAGGAATATGCTCTTTACTCCATTTCATATTATTGATTATATAATTAACACAAATATATTCTACTATGTTTGGTACCCTATTATCATAAAGTGATGCATACAAGACATCTTTTTATGTGTTAGAATGTTGTAAAAGCTCTTAAATCAAAATTATACTAGAAGGACATTTATTTGATTAAAAAAGCTATAGCCATGGGTTTTATTAACTTGGCACACTTTGGTACCCACTATGGACATCATAAAATGGATTTCAAGGTCTAATATTAATATATAATTTGTAGTAGGAGTGGGATAGTATCTATATGGGTAGGGTTCAGAAGAAGTATTTTAAGATTGGAAAGTGGTGCTTAATTCCTAAATTTAATATTCAATCCAATGAAGACTATCACACTATGATATCTTTATTTTCATATCTCGATAAGTGGGTAAAATTTATCTAGCACTATAAAAAGTCAAGTATATAATAGATTATGAACCCAATGATATGGTTGGTACTAAAAATATCTCTACTTCCCCCATTGAGAAATTATATGAACTAAAAATATTATTTCATTAACAAATGTAGATCAATAGTGAGACACTACACTTCATAATTTCTAATGGAAGTCTAAAGAATTTAATTTCTTATAAATCATATTTTCAAAAATTAAACAAGAAATTAATGCATCATCCATAACCAGACACTAATGTATGGTCTAGTGTGAGATTTGAGAAATTGATCACCTAGTAGTGTCACTTCGTGTACAAAATAAAAATTATTAAAGATGAAAACCTCTATGACATTTCACCATTATACATGTGTGATTTTTTACTTGTGGTTAACCATATATTTATCATTGACATGTAGACTATGAAGTAAATCCTTGAAATGTTTTGATATATTATCATGATTTGAAATACCATGTATCATACTTAGTTTATAAGCTTTCAATCATTGGTTATAGGAAGAGCAAGAATATTGTAATTTCTAGTAAAAATTATACTCTTGATGGTAAGAAGTAAATTTAATAACATCCTTATGGAACCATATCATATTTTAGTTTGTCCAATAGTAAAAAAAGACAAAAAAAAATTGGAACCATAAACTAGATAAATACAAGGATATCTTTTCGTCACCTAAATAATTCCTACATAGTGTACACTAAAAAATAATATTGATTTGATCCCTTAACTACCTCTACATAAAAACTATTTATACAAAATATAATTTACATATAATGAATAGATCAAGTGGTAGATAAATGAAATCATGGATAATGTACACATCATGCCCAAATCATTGACTTGAAAAAGCCCATTTGTGCTTATGCCAAATAAGGATGGGAAATGAGGTTTTGAATCAATTAAAAAAATATTATCAAAAATAAAGTGAATAAATATTATCCTCATCTAAATACTAAGTCATTTTCTTCCATATCCATGGTGTATAAGTCCTTTACAAAATTGATCTTAAGTTTGGGTATCATCATATTCATTTTGAACCTCTAGGCATTTGGAATATATTCCTAAAAGCAAAGGAAGGATTTATTGACTAGTTGGTTATGACTTTTAGGTTAAATCATGTAGTGACTTCACTCATTTATATGTTGAATGACATTCTCAACCCCTTCAACTATGTCTTTTTTTTAATCTACCTTGATTACATCTTAATATTTATAGAATATGGGATGAACATCTACACCATGTTAAACTAGTGTTTCACATTTTGTAGAAACACATTTTTATGATAACATGAATAAATTTTAATTTTTCATGCAAGAGACAAAATATTTTGGATACATTACACACACAAGGACTGCATGTGTGAACTTGACCAAGATTCAAGTCATATAAGAATGGGAAACACCTAATAAATTTACTTAGATTTAAATATTCTCAAAATTAAAAAATTATACAAGAGATTTATGTTTAATTTTTATCCTTTGAACCTAGATGCCAAAGGTAGAACTAAATAAAGTTTCATCTATTTAGTTGCACAACAAAGATAATTCAATGAACTAAAATTTAAACTCTATTTTTTACTAGTAATCATGTTACTTGACTATAAATTTGCAAGATCATCCAATTCATTCAGTAACAAAATTGACTATCACAAATGGTATTCACAACACAAAAAGTCCTATAAAAGAGCTAATTTATATTATAATGGATTAAACAACATATGTTTGGAATCAAATATATCTTTAGATTTTATACTCAGGTTAGATGATGAGCGTGGTGAGGGTCAATGATGGAGTGATGAGGGATGGTGAGGATAAATGAGGGAGTGATTAAGAATGATGAAGGATGAGGAAAGAGTGATTACATATGATGAAGGATGAGGAAATAGTGATTAGATATTATGAGGGATGAGGAGGGAGTGGTTAAGGATGATTAGGGATGATGATAGTAAATCAATAAGTGATTAGGGATGATAAGCCTAAGTGATTAGAGATGATGAGGGATAATTAATTTGCCAATTAGGGAGTGATTAGGGATGAGTAGGGGGTGAATAGAGATGATGAAAAAGAATGAGGAAGAAATTAGGGATGATGAGATATAAGGAATGAGTGATTAGGGATGATGAGGGATGAATAAGGAGTGATGACAGATGATGAGGGATAGTGAGGGTCAATGGAGGAGTGATTACAGATGATAAGGGAGTGATTTGAAATGACTAGGATAGTAAGATTCAATGAGGGAGTGATTAAGGTTGTTGAGGGATGAATAATAAATGCTCAGGGATTAGGGAAGGATGATAAACAAGTGAAATTAACACAAATCTGTTGTTTGATATATGTATGTCATTAATGTGACCTATGCTACCCCAATCACACCACTTTGGATAAATTTTGAATTAAGTGTTTTGAAAACATCAATTTTTACAAACCTAGGACTCCTATAAATGCCAAGAATTAATCTATAAGGCATGTAAACCTTAAAATGAATCTATATTTATAGAAAATGGAGATTAATTGTAAAATTTATGTCATGAAATCTTTAAGTTCAATACTTAGACCCTAAAAATTCCTAAGTACTGATCAAATTGGATTTTGAGAAACTATTTTCCACATGGTAAGGTATACAGCTAGGAGATCAACTTTATCAGATGCAAAGGAGCCTAATATCTTATATTTACTAAAAAAAATTTAGCGTATAAGGAAATAAATGTAATAATATTTTATGTATAAAATAATAGCAATGTGATCACGTTATTTATTTTATAATAATTTAATCACATGATCTACTAACATGATTATGTTATCCATTAACATGATCTCATTATTAATGCGATAACACTTTTAATTTGAATTAAAACACCAAGCCTTTTGGATTGGGAGTGGCTTAGATTCCTGAGCCAAAGGCTTAGACCTATCAATCTACAACTAAGTCTGAGAATTTTGATAAAAATAACAAAATTCAACTTTGATCACAAAATAGACTATAAATTTCAATAGTAAAATTCAAAAATGTAATACCATCATGATGAGCATGCTCTCCTCTTTCCAAAAATATGATTTTTATAATTTTTTCACTAATTTAAGGTTTCAAACTATTTTGATTTCTAATTTTACCTTTTTTAGGTCACTATATGCCACAAATGTACATGCATATACATCTTCATGTAATTTTTTTTTAAAAATTTATCTAAGTGAAGAACAAGTTATATGGTCAAGTTATATGCCTAATTCTACATAAATTTTTTAAAAAATGATTTTTTAAGGTAGTTAGGCACGTCACACAACAAGATATCCTTTTCTATTTCAGCTTTTAGGATCTATTTAATTGTAAAATTAATATTAAAAATATATTCATTGAAAAAATATTAAAAATATAGATTATAAACTAGAAGATCTTATCCAAATATTCACCAAAGGGTTTCAAACAATATGAGATGTTGCTAAAAAAATAGTGCACCACAGGTCCATCTATCTACTATATTTTCTTTAAAAGATAGGAGTTCCTCTTCAAATTTTAGATGTTTAACCTAGTTATAATTAACCTTTTCTTTTTAGAAATAGTGTTTTTGAAACTAGACTCAAAATTCTACATTTCATGTCCTCGCACAATCTTCAAATTTGGAATGTAGATATCTCAAATTATCTATAGAAGTTTAGCTTTCTAAAATTTTAGGAAAATCATATCCTTAGGTAGGCCCCTTTTTATCCCCTAACTTTGTGCACTTACCCAATTATATAATATGGTTCATTCAAACTTTTAACAAAATATGTTTGATATAGACACTATAAAGGATCTTCCAAGACATGTGGGTTTGAATGTAAGGGATTGAAGATGGATACAACCTCTAGACTAAGGGGGTTTACCTTTTGGATGTTACAGATGATTTAAAACATGACAGTTGGTCACTAATTAATTGAGTATTAAATAAATAAAAGGTAATTCTTGGTGGAAGGATGTTGGTGTCAAACATTCAATAGTCTAAAATCCTAGTGAAGATGAGATTGACATTCTTGAAGGAATATCAAAAACTCTTGATGAAAATAAATTAATGGTTGAAACATAGGAGAAGGGATCCAAATTAATTTAAATTTTACAAAGAATCATTATTGAGGAAGGGGAAAATTTTAATCAAAGTGGAAGTTTTATTTTTCTATTTTTTTTAATGAACTCACAATAATTATATTATTTGAGGTATCTATACCCATTTTTACTGATTTAGGGGATGTGGGAGATTGGACTATAGTTAAAAACAAGAGAAAGGGTCACTTTAAGAAGAACCTAGAACAATTGAATATGACCCTTCCATGCCAAAAAAAGAATTTCTTGTGAAGGACATAGTTTATCTAGGCTTCAATTCTATTCTATTGTAGGCTTATAGCTAGCTTACATTGTGTTTGCACCCTGTATAAATTTTTGTTATGAGAGGTGTTTAATTGGGATTTCAAGTTTTTTTATTTCTCTTCATTGTAAAATGGTGAGGACCCTTAAAAAACCCTTATTTCAGCAATAATAAAATAAATAAAATTATTTTATCAAAGCAACCAAAAATTAAATTTACTAGATTACCCCAACCATGTAAAAAATTGTTGAAAATATTAATTTAAAATAATATTATTAATTTTCCCAATCCATGTAGGTTTGATATGAATATGTTGATGAATATATTATATGATGTTAATTCCTCTTTTTTATTATCATACACACATTGGTCATTTTAAAAATTAATGTTTCATACAAAAGAATATAAGTTAGGAT
>JARHVA010008152.1:22500-57500 GCA_037957365.1 Torreya grandis
CTTTTTCTTTTTCATTTTATTATTTTATGAATTTAAGATAATAATAATGTTTCTTGGTATTGAGCTATTAGTATCACCATCCATTTACATGCTCTCCAAAACTACAACATAATATAACCATGTTTGAAAGACCTTATACGAGAAAACTTTAGGAAAAACATAAATTCATTATCACATTTATCAATTTATGTTGCACTAGCACAAACAGTGTTTAGCGTCAGGAAAAGTGGTGAATAGCAATATTCATAGGAGTTGGGAAACAAACTAGAGATAAGATGATCCAAGTATTGTGATGTATGCTTGGTCTTTAGATTAAAACCATCTTGGGAAAAAAAATTGCATGAGGTCTTATCTTGAATTTTGCTCTTTTCAAAATATTAAACAATTGGAATGCTTCAAATAAATTTGGAAGTACATATAATGTAGTTTTCTCTCTAGAAAATACAAATGTATGAGTAGATTTTTAAAAAATATTCATTGAAAAGAGAAAATTGTTTCCATTGGTATCAACCTTTTGGTTCTTTTGTAGAATGTGTATGTGTATGTGTGTGTGTGCGCGTGCGCACATGCACACTTTTAATCTGTTGAAATTATTTTATTGAAAGTGGTGCACATGCAAAAATATATAAGTCCAACATGACATTTATAAATGCCACAATGTGTCAGTCCTTCTCATAACTTTAAGGAACCTATAAACCTTCCATTCAAAATGGCTTTGGATATGACAATACATAAAACATATTGCTAACATTTGTAAAAGAAACTCTTGATATTGGTAATACTAAATGCCAAGGTCTAACTTTGAATGCATTGTCAACATTTCAATCCTTACAAATCCTTCAGATTTTACCCTCTTTCTCTTTCAATCAATATAAAAATAAATAAGATAAAACATACATACATATTAAGAAAAAAGAATAACAAAAAATTTATTCTTTATCAAACTCGCTTCTAATAATAAATCACAAATATCTCACATATTTTATTTTTATTCACTTTTTTTCTTAATATGTCTAATTCTTTATTTATTTTATTTTATTAAAAAAAACAAAAAAACTTTAAAAAAAAAAAAAAAACAAAAAAACAAAAACAAACAAACAAAAAAAACGTAAAAACCTTTTTAAAATCTCCTTTTTTCATGGTTCGCCGCTTCTCTTTTTGAAGCATTTGTGAGACATTTCATTTGGTTCACATTGCACCTCGAAATTGGTAATCTAGATTGATATTAGAAAGACACTTTAAGAAAAAATTAGGTGTTTCCGGGATTCATTTTTTTCACCGACCCTGTTTCAAATTAAGCCGTGAAATTTGTCGAACAAAATTTAAAAATTCCATTTTATTGTTCCAAGGATAGTTTGGTTGCAGCGTGGACACTAGATTTTAAAATAAAATAAGATATTAATTCGATATTGATCAGTTACAACAGTTCTAGAAACTCTGATAGTGACGTGGTTTATTAAAAATTGAATTCCAAAATTTTTTCAAAGTGGGATGAGTACATACAAACTGAACAGTGGTCAAACATTGAATTCCATATTATATAATTACAATACTTTCATAAAATTACATTACAACAGTCAAATTTGAGTTCCAAAACTTATTTTCATATTGACATGGTTTATTAAAAATGGAATTCCAAAACTTTCTAAAATGTATTTTATTGAAACTTGAATTCCATTACTTTTCAACACATACAAACTGAACAGTAGTCAAACTTTAAATTCCATGTTGACCAATTACGATACTTTCATAAAATTACACAACAAATATAACAACTACAATCAAACTTAAAATTCCAAAACTTACTGAAACTCCAACACCAACAGTAAAGTGGTTTATTAAAAATAGAATTCCAATACTTTCTGAAACTCCGACAGTGACGTGGTTTATTGAAACTTGACTTCCAAAACTTTTACGCACATGCAAATTGAACAGAAGCCAAACATTGAATTCCATGTTAGACAATTACAATACTTTCATAAAGTTACACCGCGACCCGTAACAACAGCAGTCAAACTTCTCGATCGGCTATACAAAGACTCGTTGAGAGCAAGAAACTTCTATAAAAGAAGAGAAGAAACTAACATTAATCCCAATTTCAAATCTGATCAAGTAGAATTAGACTGGTTAGGAAGTATGGAGATTCTATTGCTTTTGATTTCATGCCTGCTATTTTTAAGCAATAATCAGCATCTATTCGGTTCCGAAGCAGCAACATCTAATTTGGGTCAGTACAATTTTTGAAAGTTTTGTTCCTATGAATTTTTTCGCTTTCGTTAGATAGATGCAAACAAAATTCGGAAGCCGCTAATCAGAAGGTAAAAACGCAGCCTACTGCTGCCTCTGTCGATAACTAGTCTATAAACGTTGTCCGGGCAACAGTAGGGAGCGTTTTTGAAAGATGTACACAGTTTTCTATTTATTTTCTTACTTTTCAGGTTTGAATGCTGGCAATCTAACATTTCAGTGTGACCCGGAACAGTGGATTTCAGATGGCTCTCCTACATTTTATTTTCTATGATATATGATAGTCTGTGTCAGTGATATCGGATGCTTTGTGCCTGATTTTTGCAGAGTACCCATATTCGTTTATGACTACAGATGCTGAAAAGGCAGCTGCAAGAACATATGATTACATTGTCGTTGGAGGAGGTACAGCCGGGTGTCCCCTTGCAGCAACACTCTCCCAGCACTATTCTGTTTTGGTATTGGAGAGGGGAGACTCTCCTTATGGAAATCCGGACATCGAGGACTCCAGTGGTTTTTTCAAGATTTTGTTGGATGGCAATAACTACCCCTATGTAGCTCAGAGATTTGTCACAGAAGATGGAGTGCAGTTGGTAAGGGCCAGAGTTCTAGGAGGGGGATCAACTATCAACGCTGGCTTCTACAGCAGGGCGAGCCGGGAATACATTCAGAAGATGAAGTGGGATGAGAAACTTGTAAACGAGTCGTTTGAATGGGTGGAGAAGTTGAATGCCTTCAAACCCTACCAGCTTTCTGTTTGGAGTTCTGCTGTCAAAGATGGTCTTTTGGAAGCTGGTGTGCTTCCTTACAATGGATATACTTTGGATCATGTAGAGGGTACCAAGATCAGTGCTTCGACTTTTGATAACAATGGAAAGAGACATACAGCAGCAGATCTTCTCAAATATGCTAATCCTGATAACATTGTAGTTCTTCTCAACGCTACCGTCAACAAAATCCTCTTTAATTTGGCATCAGGTACATTTACATCTTCTTTCATATATAACTTGCCTTGTTCACAGCCAAAATTTTTATAATGGTTTTGTCTCAATTCTCAAATTATTCTGATAGATGATAATAGGCTTGATATTAGATAATCTAGTTTCTTACTTTAGCTCGAGGTGTTCGATCATCATCTTTTTATTACGTTTGAAAGACTTAATATGTTATTAATTTCCAATCACGTTAGGTGGTTTTTTTTTTTCGTCTATGTGTATATATTGTTGCGTTGTTTTTTGTGCATTAACTCATCTAGCAAGAATTATACTTATTGAAAAATACTTTTCAAAAATTCGAACTTTAAACTCAATTATAAGAACACCCTATATATGATAATCTAACCTTTCAGCTTCAAAAGAGCAACACTCTAGCTGCATCTAATAAAATAAAAAATATATAATTAATAATAATAATTTTTTAAATGAAAATAAAGAGTATGTATATTTGATACAAAAATTTGTTTTGTAGGAAAGATAAAGGCTAATGGTGTGGATTTTACCAGTGGTGTGGATGGCCTCTCTTATCAAATATCAATCAACCAATTGTCACATTACAATGAGGTAATTTTATCGGCAGGAAGCATAGGCAGCCCTCAGCTTCTCCTTTTAAGTGGAATCGGCCCATCCCAACAACTCAAAAAATTGAATATCCCGGTATTGTTAGATTTAAAATCAGTAGGAAAAGAGATTCAAGACCCACCCCGTACTACCATCATTATAGAATCCCCTAAACCACTTGAATTTTCTAGCATACAAGTTGTGGGAATAGTAGACAATTCAAATTTCTACATCGAATCTGGAAGCTTTATCCAACAGAACAATGCCACGAATTCTCAGTATTATGGAATTATTGTTAGTAAAGTGGCATTTCCATTATCAAGGGGTGAGCTTTTGCTCAATAACACAGATCCATGGGATACCCCCTCGGTTCGATACAATTACTATTCTCACCCTTTTGATCTACAAGAATGTATGCTTAGTGTGAAGTTAATTGCTAATATTACTAAGACATCCTCAATTCAGAAGTTTGCATTCAGTAGCAATGACAACTCTAGCATGTTACAATTTCTTGGGCCAATGTTTCCCGAAAATCTATCAAATGATGAAGCACTTGCCAAGTTCTGTACAGATACAATAAGCACAATATGGCATATCCATGGTGGGTGTCTAGTTGATTTTGTGGTTGATAAAAAGTACCGAGTGAAAGGTGTCGACAACTTGAGGGTTGTGGACAATTCAATTTTTAAACAAAGTCCAGGGACCAATCCACAAGCCACTACCATGATGCTTGGAAGGTATTTATTTATTTATATTTATTTATTTTCAAGTATTTCAAAGTTTCATTTTAATAATACATTCTAATGTTATATTCTATATATGCAGGTATACAGGGTTGAGTATCCTTCGAGAGCGTGCAAACAATTTAATAGTTAATGATAAATTAGTGACCTACAAAGATGAACTTTGATGACTAGTCTCATCTATCATAATAAATTTGAAATGACATTTTTTCAATAACGATGAATTTGTTATATTATAATATTTTTTACGCTTCAAAATTTATATTTATATGAAAAATAAATAAATAAATCAGTAACATTTTATATCATCTTATATAAGTTCAATCAAATATCGTGACAATATCTTGTTGTAATTGTCTATTGAAACAAAATTTTCATGCCCAATGCACAATGAATTTATGTTCTAAACCCAGTTGAAAAAATATGCAGCAGCTTGGGTTAATTTTATTACAACTTATGAAATATGTTTATATTATTAATAAAACGCGAAGGATGGAAACAAATTTCATAATGTAAAATGAATAATTGTATTTAAGTTATTCATAAAACATGTAATCGTGTCTAAATAAATATATATAAAGTTGGCATGATTATAAAAATTTTAGTATGGAGCAGGGAAAAGCAAATCCAATTTAGAATTCTCCTTTTCTAAGGAGTGATTGGGGACGGGAATAGAATCCCACATGTGGTGGAAAAGGTAATATCAATAAATGTATTTACACCATACATACAGCATGTAATCATGACTAAATTAATATAAAGTGAAAAAAATAGATTAATCGAAAAAAGGGAAAGAAATGCGATTTAGAAATATTTTGTTCTATAAAGTGATAAGTGACCGAATGACAGTTGTTAAAATCATATATGTGCAATCATAATTTTTATGCAAGACATAAAGAACCTATAAACTCGTAGAGAGTGGAGGAAGGAATACATGATATAACATTTGAAGAAACCATGAATATACAGTTCATGTGTTTTTGGAGAAGAATAAGTGACTAAAATATTAGATGATGACTCGGTTCGTCGCCTCATTATTTTTTCATTCAAGTAATAAATCCCTATTATAAAGATATAAAATTAAGTACATATTCGAAGATAATTATAATATCTTGATATTGTGTAATTTATCAGTTGATAATACAATGGTAAAGGAATTTTTAAAACAATTGTGATCATCATTAATTTTTATGATTAATATATGAAGTATGAATATAAAATAATTGATTTAATTATACAAATATAAATAAAATGTGAAAAATACAATAAAGAGTTTTTGTAAAATTTAGTTTCTCTTGAATTTATGTAGATGGATTTAAAAATGAAGATATATTAGATCCTTATTCATTAGATCTCTATTCAGATAAATTAGACTTTTTTATATTTATTTTTTTTGAATGCATCTACATGCATTTTAAAATGAAGATATATAATATATGTATTTAGATAAATTAAGATTTGTGTATATTTATGAACAATTCAAATTTAAATTTGGATTTGAGTGGTATAGAAGATGGCTTAAAATAGTTTTAAAATAGAAAATGCATGAGATTAGTCACACATGATGTGAAGAGAAGGTCCCAATATTAAATTTAATATGAACATGGGTCTCACATTTTGGACATGCTAGAAGCATGAGGCATACAATTCTTTTGAGAGAGGGAAAGGGAAGGGAAAGTAATGCAAATAAGGTAGAATGATAGTTAAATGGTTTGAAGAGAGGATATATGAATTAAAAAATACATAAATTATAGTATTAATATTTATTTGTGCCATTGATTAATAAATATATGAACATTTTAAAAAAATAAAAATTTATTAAAAAATAATTCAATATCAAAATAAACAAGACATGGTATAGATATATTTTTTGAACTTATACTTATTTTAGAAAAATCAGATACTTATTTGAGCCTATAATAATAAATTTACATATGCATAATTTCATAGGACAATCTCTTAAAATATAGAAAATAATAAGAAGTAAAATCAATACCCCTGATTTGTATAGAGAGGTGTGTTTAACATCTACGCACATAAAAGTGCCTCTAAATTTGTACAAAAATTAATATTAAAATATATAGATGAACAAAATATCAATTATTACATAAAAATCAATGTTAAAATATATTCCAAATATTTTTCTCACTAAAAGGACATGTTAAGTGCCTCTAAGTTTGTACAAAACTTATGTATAATGAAGAGCACAAAATTTAGTATTGAAATATATAGATGAACAAAATATCAATTCTTACATACAAAATAATGACAAAATATATTTGAATTTCTTTTTTATTAAAAAACATGTTTCATGCCTTGCATACATCTTATCATTGTAACAAGTAAAATATGAATGTCTTTTTTTATAGGAGAGAAATCTACATTAGAAATTTATAGTCTAAAGAAATTAAATTAGTTAAATGCATGTCTCTTTTATGTGATGTGAGGTGAATCTTTGAAACATATATTTTATAAGCAATTTCTTTAAAAACATCATTTCCAAGATAAAATTTGAAATAATTGGTACATAACATATAAAGATATGAAATTAGATATTTATATTTTATAAATAGTTTTTTATATAAATCTATAATATATAATTAATATAAATTCAATAATAATGTATTTTACATAAAATATATAAAAATATTATTACATAATTAATAAGATATCTAAATGCAAAAAAAAAATTAACAATTTAAAATTAAAAAAAATAATCGTCAAAAATTTAAATTAATGTGTAATAATTTTTTCCAAGTAACTACATCATAATCATGATGAAAACCAAAGAAAACAATAAATAAATTATATGTAATATGGAACGTGATACTATTAAATCTTATTAAATATTGAATACAATAAACACAATATTATATATATGACCAAGAATAAACTAACCACCTCAAACATTACAATAAACACAATATTACATATATGACCAAGAATAAACTAACCATCTCAAACAATAATTCACATGATGTGCATTTAAAAGCACATTAAGTCAATGAAAACACATCAAGTATGAATCAAACATATTAAACACTTTAAAGACATGTTAAGCATGAAAAAATCACATAAACACTTTGAAGACACATTAAACATGTAAATGTGTTACGAATAATATCATAGAAGAAGATATAAAACCAAGTATGAAGTAAACGTTTTAAATGTGGATAAATAATTCATAATGTACACCTTAGGTATTTCAAGGCATGTTATAAAGTTAGCAACACGCTAAACACATGATTCCATACCAACCATGGCGAATCATACAAAACAAATAATATATATTCCATATTTTTAAAAAAAAAGTATATGCATTTTTACTTACTTCAAAATATATAAAACATATACATTGATATGATATATGGTCCTTTTTTATCATCTATGTTATAAAAATTGACATTAAATAACTAATTTTTCATTTGCTTTGATTATAAAGGAATCATTTTACACATTAATTTATATTACTAATAAGTCTTTTAGACTAATTATTTAGTAAACATGAGAAACTTAAAATAATTTAGGAAGCACTGATGTAAGGATTTTGTATATATATATATAATTTTTTAGAAAAAAATTTGAAAAAAAATGAATACAAAAACAATTATGTTTTGTAACACATACATAATAGTCAAAGAAATCAAAGGTCAAAAGCAAAGGAAAAGTTAAAAACAACCAAATAACCCAAGAAAAGAAATGAAATACACTAGGTTCTTGGAGAAAAACTAAATAGGGACTAAGGCTTTACATGCCAATTGGCTCAAGACTGCATTAAAACATATTAATCTACATCTATCATTTCTTAACTTTCTTCTTCTTTACCTCAATCTAAATTCTAAGAAGAGTTCCTCAAACCACCTGTTGAAGGTCTACATATTGTTTATCTAAGGCATCTAAGCATGGTTCCTTATTAGAGTAAAAATATTTTGATATGCAAAGTCTCTTAATCCCTCCTAATGAGCTATCATTGATATCTATCATTTAAAGCATTGGATCGCACATATTCATCCCTTCGTTACACTTTTTTGATGCCACCGAAGTATTATTGGATTCTTTGTTGGTATTTTTGTTGTCCTCAACATGTGGATCAACCCTACTCATTATGTCTCCACCTTTTTTGGGGTGTATTGACAAATGATGTTGGGTCTTTGGCTTAAAGGTGGCATCCCTTTTCACTTTTGAAAATTTTCATGCCTAAGAGAAACCTTCAAAGAGATACCCTATTTCATCACACAAATGGCACTGAAACACTACATTCCCAAATTCCAGGGTTTGTTTCCATGTCCATGAACCAAGTTTAAGGATTATGCTTTCTAGTAAGCCTTTATTGAGGTCAATCTCTACATAAGTACATGAAAATTTGAACATCTCTTAACTTAAATGGGATTGATTATATTTAACAAAACTACCCAAATCATTCTCAATATTAAAAACCAAAACCGAATGCCAAATTGGGAAAGGTAGGTTTGAGAGACGAACCCAAACAAGGATTTTGAAGACAATAAAAATATTTGTGTCAAAATCTAAAAACTATGGAATAGTAAAAAGGCTCATTCTTCCCCAAAATCATGGGCCCTTCTCAAGGATGGTGTGGTAGTCATCAAGATTATGGATTTGATCAATGAAGGATACTTTTGAGCAGAATATCAACAAATACTCTTTATACCAATGTGTTTAAATCTATTGGTGCAACTCTTCATTTTTGGCTAAAAAACGTTAAAGAAACAAATAAGTGTGTTTGTTTTTAAAGAATCAATCATTTCATTTACCGCAGCATGTTGTACTTTGATTTTCATTGTGCTTCATCCATTCTCTCAAAAATGTATGAAGTTATCTTGAAATGAGAAGAATATTTTGTAATGGTCTTAGACAAAATTTCTTCCTTGAAGGAGCATGGGTTTGATGAAGCAGGTTGACAAGAACCAACTCCTCCTCCCTACATACACATCATCACAAAGAGGAGAGAGTCTTTATCGATATTGTAATCACCTAACTCAGCATAGTTTGCCACATATTTCACCTCCTAAGGAAGGCAAAGGAGCTTCACTAGAATTCCTTAAATTTTATCGAACTTATGTTTAAGTTCCAGAACATACTCTGACCTTTTTACCTAGATGCAAAATGTCTTCCCCTGAAAGGATTGAATCATGACCTATAATCCTATAATCCCCCTCCCAAAAGGTCTTCCATTACCATGTCACTATTTTTCCCTTTAAATTTAATAAGTTACTCTACAAAAAAGTTATCACTACTTCTATAAAAAAATGTGCGAATTTTCACAAGTTTATGCCTACAAACAAAATTGAAGGTCAAAATAACTAAAAGGATTGATTTTCCCCTATCATCTTTTCCATAATCTATGCCCTTTGTTGTTACCATCATAATACTAATGATCCCTAGACAAGAAACCCTAACTTTGAAAAACTCTTTTTCCTAATTTTTAATATATATTAGAAGTGTTACATTATTATATTTTTAACTCCCAGCTACCTTCATTTTATCAAATGCTCTCTTAGAGTGAAGAAGTTATAAATAATTATAATTCTCGTAATTCTTCAAAATGTTCAATTTTGGTTTTTTTATTCTTGAAATATATTTTTGCATATTTCAAAACATTGTAATGGTGTGAGAAAGGAGTCAAACAAATATTTTTTGAATTTTTTTTACTTAGATGTGTTTTTGAATGTAACATTTTACACATTATATTATTGGTTAAAGTGAAAAAAATGTTCATATAATGATATAAATTTGCATAAATAAATTGTAAAATTATTCTTATAAGTGTTAAATAAGATTAGAATTTTTCATTATCAATTAGTTAAATCTAATGATCTCAAGTTTTGCATGAATGCCTTATAAATTTACAAAATAATTTTTCTTGGATCTTTATTTATTTAGATTATGTTGGATTTTTTAATTGATACATTTATTTGTATTCTTTTCCAATCTTTAAAGGAATTTAGTGATTTTTTTCACTAATTTTATGATATATTAGTTGTGAATATTTTATTTTTGTGTCTTTTGAATTTTTAAGAATTTAATTGTTTGTATAAAAAATTTATAAAATAAAAATCAATAATGCAACATTATATCAATGAATCTATAAACATTATACTATTTCTTAGGTTATTGGTGTTGCATTATGTCATTTTATTATCTAAACTAATGGTTGGTTAAATGAATTGTTCTTGAATTATAAAGTGGTTTCATTTTTCATATACTAAGTTATTTTCATAGGCGACTGAGTCTAGCTATTCCTAATGAATTGCATACTAAACTTTGCTTGAAAATCATATAGACCAATCCTTTATGAAAACTTAAAAACCATTCTTATAATTATTCTCTCGTGATTTGTCATATCTATATGTAATGCTCAATTGTAAACAATTATTAATATAATGGAATAAGTTTTAGTTTAAAATTTGGAGTAACTCGACGATTAATTATGAACCAAATAATAGTCGATTTTACTTTTTCATTTTTTGTTATTTTATGAATTGAAGATAATAATGAGGTTTGTTGGTATTGAGTTGTTAGTATCTCTATCCATTTGTACTCTCGAAATCTACAACTTATCATAACCATGTTTGAAAGACCTCATACTAGACAACTTTGAAAATAAAAGCTGAAATTCATTATTGCATTTATCAAGTTATGTTGCACTAGCACAAATATTGTTTAGTAGCAGGAAAGTCATGAATACTAAGATTCACAAGAGTTGGGAAACAAATTAGAGATAAGATAAACTAAGGATTGTGATGTATAGTTAGGCTTTAAATTGAAAGGATCTCGGAAAAAAATTGTGTGGGGTTTTTGCTTGAATTTTGCTCTTTTTAAAAGCCCAAACAATTGTAATGATTCAAATAAATTTGAAAGTAAATATAATATAATTTTCACTTTAGAGAATACAAAATTACGAGTGTTTTTTAAAAAATATACATTGGAAAAGAGAAAATCAATTCCATTGGTCTTAACCTTTTAGTGCTTTTGTAAGATTTTTCTTTGTTTTTTTTGTTTTTTGTTTTTTTAATCTACAGAATTATTTGACTTAGAGTGATGCGCATGAAAAAATATATAGGTCCAACATGGGATAAAAAAATTCTTCATAATGTCCCAATCCTTCTTATAACTCGAAGAAACCTAAGAAAAACTTCCATTCAAAATGGCTTGAGATATAACAATACATAAATTTTATGGACTAATATTCATAAATGAAACACGTGATATTGATAATATTAAATGCCAAAGTCTAACATTGAATACATTAACAAGATTGTGCTCTTTCAAATACTTTTAGATTTTGTTTGTTTTTTCTTTCGAACAAATAAAAAATACAAGATAACACATAGATCCATATCAAAGAAAAATAAAAATAAATATATATTCCTTGTATCACAAATATCTCACATATATTATCTTTGTTCACTTTCTTCCTTGATATGTCTTAAACATATTTCAAAAGTCAATCTTAAAAAAACTTAAACAATAACTCTTTTTAAAACCTCTTATTTATGATTGGTGGCTTCTATTTTTTAACCATTTGTAAGACATTTTATTTTACATCGACTTTTACATTACTCCTCGAAATTACTAACCAATTTTGATATAAAAACACAATTTATCAAATTAAAAAAATAAAACTAAAAATAAATACATAAACAAAATAAAAATAAAATTTGATGTTTCCGGGATTCATTTTTCTTCACCGACCCAGTTTCAAATTAAACCGTACAATTTGTCTTGATGTTGACAAAATTTAAAAGTTGCATTTATTATTCTGAGCTGAGTTTAGTCGCTGCGTAGACTTTGATTTTTAAAATAAAATAAGATATTAATTCGATATTGACCAGTTACAATAGTTCCAGAAACTCCGACAGTGACGTGGTTTATCGAGACTTAAATTCCAAAACTGAACAGTAATCAACCATGGTAGCCAATTACAATACTTTCATAGAGTTTCACAACTGTAACAACATTAAGCATGAAAAAATCACAAATCAAACATGTTGTAAACGTGTTACGAACAGTTATATATATATATAAATAAAAGAGTAAACATTGTAAATATGGATAAACAATTTATAATGTACACCTCGGATATGTTAAGGTATGCTATACAGTTAGCAGCACGCTAATCATATGATTCCATACCAAGCATGAGGAATCATGCCAAACAAATTATTTATAAATTAGATGATATAGAAAATATATAACTAATATGAAATAAGTGATCGATAAAAGTAACAAGTTTAATAAAATTTATAACGAATATGTAAAACTGAAAACGAATGTTTCATATATGAGACGGGATTCAAACCTTCTGCGAAGTTATAATTATAAATATAGAACAAAGTTGGAAAAAAGGCTTACGAACATCTATAAAATATTATAAAATAAAAAATTTATAATAAAAAATATATAACATTAGATATATATTGAATAATAATTATAATATATTAATTTTATGTAACTTATAATTAAAAATATAAAAATAATAAAATTTCAAAAAAAAATGATCATTAAAAATGTTTATATTTAAAATATAAAATATACATTTAAACTAATTTATTTATTTAAATATAAATTAATTAATTTATATAATCATATAAATAAATAAAAAATAATAGATTGACATAAAAGGAGATCCCTACCCACCAAAAACCATCATTCAAGTTCATTTCACCTGAAGGTCTCTTTCCCAATATAAAATAATAACAAACATTGAAAGAAATAACATAGTGAAACAAAACAAAGAAAACCAATATAAATGTTTAGTAAAACCAAGAGACTGAGAAAGTTCGATCAAACGAAATAAATTTCTAAAACAAAGAGATATCAACAATCAAAATAAAATATATGACAGAGAAATACATTTCCAAATTTAGTATTTAATATGGAGGAAAGTCGAAAAGAGAAGGAACAATTCTATAAATAAAGTATACATGATTATAGAAGTAGAAGAAATATAAAATGATAAAAATTAAACTTGTTATAGTAATTAAAATTTGGCTATAAATATTTGATCTTGTATGATTTAGTTTTTTAAGTTTCAATTAATTTGTGTACTTAATTATTATGAATATTATCATCATATTCTATCATAATTATAAGTGAAGGCTTATTTTATTTACAAAATGTCATTTATTATATATAGAAACATTTTAATCACTAAAAATATCATTATGCATTTTTATGCCTCCGCCTTGAACCAAAATTTAGCACATACTTTTAAGGACATCAATACTATGTAGGGTTAAAACTGTTTGGGGTTTTTATCCTTATCTTCCTTATCTGTCCACATGACACAAATGGTCATATTTTTTAATGAAACCCTCCATTGGATCGGCATTCACATTTTTGGGATTTCTTATGTGTGGTAATCTATTTGGAATTAATATAAAAACATATTCAATTCATTTCTTATAATACTTGGAAAAATATCCACTCGAAGGCTTACATACAAGTGCACATTAAGAAATATTTCCTTATTCCCTCCAAATCAGGGTCCAAACACCTCAAACAGTCCTCATTGATGTCTCAGCTCAATTTTATACTACATTAACTCAACATGATCAAGTATTCATTCTATTGTAAGTACATTCACATATTCAAAGGAACATACTTGCACAAATTATTTAAGTGGGAGAACTACGTAGAGGTTTCAACCCTCTTCATAGTATTAGTATGTAGGTAACACTCAACACATTTCAGTTTTGAGTTGTAACACAACTCCAACTACCAACTCCTTTTTATTCCTTTGTATCACTTACTTTTGTGTTGTACACAAGTTAATATTTTTTAATTCAAAAGATCTCTAACATGGCCTTGCACACATTGTTAAATATAAAATCATTGTAAAAATGTATATTTTACATACTAAAAATGAATTGTTCCCTAGATTTTTGCATTATGCCAAATGATAAAAATGCGAGACTTAGAGAATAACACCCACCATTATTGACCCTATTGGGCATACCTATCAGTGTAACACATTGGGATCACCTTCTATGATAATTTTGGGTTTCCATTTTTGTCATTATTATTACAATTTTTTAGTTAACATAATTAACATAACATGTTAAAAATCTAAGTAGATTCCTATTTTGTACAGTATATCCTTATTCGTATTATTTTTATTTCATCATTTTATATTGTTTGATTCTAATTTCCTATTTATGAGTGTATTTATAGTATCGTGTGATATTATATCTATTTATCCAAATTAGTTTTAATCCACCATAGTTAACTCAACACAAGTTAAAAAAACATTTGGTGAAATCAATAATAGATCAAACCTTGTCAAAACCTAAAATTTTCCATAGGATTTAAAGATTCCAGGGTTTCAAATTTGTTATTTTTATAGGGTCTTAATTATTTCTCCTTTACTTTAATTTATCCTCTCTAATTTTTTATTCCACCTAATAAACTTTAATATAATACTTATTTAAGGTGAAATGCTAGTTTAGGTAATATTCTAATTTAGAAGGTGAATGTTTGATAACTAGAGTTTCATTGTTGAATCATAAACTAGGTGATGTTCTTAAAATCTCCATTCCTATCTAGTCTGATTTAGGGGAAAGAGGTGAATATATGATGGTTATTAAAAGATGAAAGGAAAGGGAAAGAAGGATATAGAACCACTGAATATGATCCTCAGATCATGAAATTAAAATGGTATCAAAGGGTATTAGTTGTGTTATGTCTTATCATTATTTTATGGTTGTTTCTATTCTTTTGCTATTGTTATGGTGTTGGGTTGAATTTTGGTCTTTTTTGCAGGTAATGTCATATTTTATAGTTTCTAATGACCATGCATGTTTTTTTCTTGTAAAGGGAACGATCCCTCTTCAAAAACACATTTTTAATTAAAAAAGAATTTCTATTGGGAATAGTCAATTTAAAATGAATTCTACCAATGCACATATTGGTTCCTCTTTTGATGATCAAATTACTGATGAATATTTTCAAGAAAAAAATAAAAAAGGAACAAGATAACCAAACTAAATAGGATAATAAAACTAAGAAAAACATGCAAGATATCCATGAATTAGATAACATTTATCCTAATGAACTCAATGAGGTAAGTATTGAATGAGTTTGATGCCTATATTCATTATGACATGGCCTCTTGAAAATAACACAAGATATACATGAGGTAATTGAGTCTTTATATCTTCCCACAAAGCCCAAAAATAGCCTCTTTTTCATATTTTAAACCCTAAAATAGGGATTTATGATACTCTTATTGATACTACTATTACACCTACATGTTTAGGCTAGGAAACACATGTTATACCACATATTTATTTACGAATGCCTAACCAACTAACTCATTAAGTGCCTTTGACCACCATACATACTACATCACATACCTCATCTAATTTACATTCCCTCTAGCAAGAAATTATAGGTATATAAGCTCATGTGATACAATTAGAATAAGGTATTCTGAAAGCTAGTCATTGTTTGTATTATAATGTTTTAACTCATAGTCCTTTAGTGCATGATAATTCTACACATCCTTTACCTACTATATTTATATCTCCAAAGATTCCTTTATATGAAGGCAAATGATATAGAAAACCTCATCTCATATATTCTCATGCAACATGTTTAGACTATGCCATAAATGATAATTTGTTAACCGAAATATTCCAAAGAGCCTAAAATAGTATGCTTTTCATTTATTTTATTACTTATTAAATCAAACTAGTAAATAACTTAATCTTTAGCCAATTTTTTTATCAAACACTTTGCTATCAACACTGATGAGAAACTTCCATATGCCCAATTTAGAAATCTTAGATAAGGGTGTAATGAACTTACCAGTGTCTATGTGATCCATTATATGACTATTTTTTCCAAAATGACTAATACATTGGTTGATAATGAAATATAATATGTTTTCAAATAAATATTTTTTAATTCAATACATGAATCCATAATATTCAATAAATTTATGTCATTTGAACAACTTTGTCATACTAGAAGAGATACAAAAGTCAAGCTTCTTGCTTTGAACAAGCCAAAATATACACCAACAATTGATTCAATAGCTAAAATAAAGTTTCAAATCAAACCATATTATCAAGTTAAATATAAAGATATAAAACTAGATGCTACGATGATAGTATATTTTAATTCTCAACATACTAATATAATTATTTTATCTGATTGCCACACCTTCAATTACAGTTTTGGGATACTATTATACTTCAAACTATAGGAAATTCTATGGGGTAATTTTTATATGTGGATCTCATAATTTAAGATATGGTTCATTCAACCTTTTCTATAATTATTGATGACATAGACACTACAAAGGAGCTTCCTACACATGTGGATCTAAAAGTTAGGAATTAAAGATGGATATAACCTCTTGACATTCAGGGTTTATCTTTCAAATGTCATAGATGATTTGAAACATGACATAAAGTCACTGATTATTTGAGTATTAAAGAAAAAATAGGTAAATCTTAGTGGATAGATGTTGGTTTCAAACATTTAAAATTCCAATCTACTATAGAAGATATGAGTTAAAATGAGAGTTAGGTACTTGAATTAGTATTGAAAACTCATGAAGGAAATAAAGTGCATGCTAAAACAAATGAGGAGTGATCCAAGTTAATGTAAATTTCAAAAGGAATAATTTTTGAGAAAGTTTAATATTATAATCCAAGTTCAATTTATGATTTTCAAATTTATTCAATGAACTTCCAATCATTATATTTATTTGTATTATCTATACCCATTTTTCCCCTAATTTAGAAGATGGTGGAGATTGGATGGTGGTTAAAAACAAGAGAAAGATTTCTTTAATAAGGAACTAGAGCCATTAAATATGACTGTTTGATCCTAAAAAGGTAATTTATTCTGAGGGACATAGATTATTTAGCCATCAATTATATTTTTATAGGTTTAAAACTAGTTTAGAATGTGCATATAGCTTGTATCAGTTTCTACTAGCATAGGCGTTTCATTGGGCTTTGATTTTTTTAATCTCTCTCTCTCTCTCTCTCTCTCTCTCTCTCTCTCTCTCTCTCTCTCTCTCTCTCTCTCTCTCTCTCTCTCTCTCTCTCTCTCTCTCTCTCTCTCTCTCTCTCTCTCTCTCTCTCTCTCTCTATTATAAAAGGGTGGGGCCGCTTTAAAACCCCTATTTATTCCAATATTAAAATAAATAAAATTATTTTATCACACAACTAAAAATAAAATTTACTAGATTACCACAACCACATTACATATTGTTAAAAATATCAATTTAAAACAATATTATTTATTTTCTTCCTACACATGAGGTTGATATGAACAAGTCACAATGGTCATTTTATAAATTAATGTTTAAAACTTAAACATATAATTAAGGATTTAATTAATGACAATGTCATTAAATTTTGTAATTATAAATATGAACATAAGCCTCAACAAAATGACATTGCAAAATTAAAAATTTTAGTGAGCTATATTCTAATAATTATACTAAGACTGATACTTTATCATTGAATCACACCGATCATTCTCACCCTCTTTCATCTTATGATCACCCCTTAGATGGGATTATTGGTATAATTAAACATATTCAACCACATCTCGTGATTTTTTTTAATGGTACAAATATTTTGGATGATGATTCAAATTATCATGCATTAGGTATTAAATCTTACATTTATCAATAATATATTTGTAACATGTTAGTTGAAAATTGATCAAGTGAAAATGTATGAATAATTACATTTATTGATTCGTTAGGTTACACACAAAATGATATGCATGAAACTACCAAAAGTTTTAAATCATTTAATGGTAAGCAAAATATTATTTTGGGACATATTTTATTACCTCTTCATTTAAGAACTCAAATTTACCTACATATTTCATAGTTTTACCATAAAATGGGGTCTTTGATATGTTATTAGGACAGCTATGGTTGATAAGGATCCATGTTTTACCTTCAAAATCACATATATCTCTCAAGTATATCTATTACAACCAATTTTTTACAATTTTTGGAATCAAGTATGAACACCCTATATAATAAATGGTACCTTCTCCTCCCAGTCCACCACCACAATCCAATGCTAAATCTATGCAATAGCAAAACATTTCTTCAATGCTGGAATATAATAAAAAAAATCCAAATCTATCAATACAAAGAGGGTTTCCAAAATTTCAAAATCAAGTTTATATAAAAATAGAATTTACTGCTCAACAAGAACAAATAAATAAAAATTATGTAAAGGGGTTATTTATTAAAATTGACATGAGCTTTCAAATTTCAAACAAGTGACATAAACTTCTACAAAGTATCATGGGATTAGACATCATTCTCATAGATCTACTCTTTCCATGTAAGATCACATGAGTAGTCATTTACACAATTTTGTTATTGAATACAATACATGTTATGATTATGATGACGACACACCTACAACATTTTATCCAAAAATGCTTAGTCATTTACTACTAATAACTAATTGGTTTTTTTTTGCTATCTATATAGAATCATTGGGTACCTTGTCGAATTTTTAAACATTCTAAAAATTAAATTCACAAATAGATAAAATTATTAAAAATTATATGTACACATCTTTTTTCATTTTTTCATCTTCTTCTTATGTTTGTTTGCATTTTTTATCACTTGATTCTTTCTTATATGCCCTTGGCTTTCATTAAATGTTTGGCCTATAGCCCCTCTTATTTTCAAATTTTAGATCCGATTATATCAAAATATGATTTAATAGTGCTCATATAAGCCTTGTCCCTCTTCATTTTTAGAATCTATACCAACACAAACTTATTTTACAGCCAATACAAAATTGACAGACTTGTATAAAATACCCAACTTTTATGTTCAAACTTGAGAAACTTGTCTTTTGCCTTTTTTCTTATAATAAATAACATTTTCATAGTAGTAAGCCTTAATATTTATATTTTTCATATTTTAAAATCAGTTATACAATATTTTTCACACAAAATACCTCTCTTCAAGCCACATTGATTACATGTGTAACATATTTTGACAGCTTCACATTTGATGAAACTAGAATGTACAGTCAAACATCATGCATACTATTCCCACATGCTTCACAATATCAAAATGGTTAAATCTTGCTCATGTTTCACCTTGAAAACAAATGCAAGCACATTATGAAAACATGAAAATATGAATGGTTGTATATGAATGTTTTAAAAATATGAAAACATTCACACACATCAAAATACAAAAACATTCAAATTATTCATAAATTCCTTTACTATATTTAACTATTCATCAAATATTTCAAACAAATACAAGAAAAGCATTTGATAAGAGATAAATGAAAAGGAACAAATATATAGGTTAATTAAAAAATATAATAATCACTATAAAATTATTCTAATACCAATATCTCAACAATTATGTTTTATAAACCACCTTAAAACATCAAAAAATGCTAAAATATAACTATAAAGAACTGAAAATTTATTATAATAACTCTATTGAAAATTAATACCATTGTGATAAATCTCTCTACCCATTACATATGCATATTAAATTATCTAATTAAAATTATACCATTCTCCAACGATAAATTATGCAACACAAAATGTCACCTCCTATATGTGCCCATTATAGTGTAATAAATATTTTAAAAATAGAATAAAAGCATTTTAAAAAAAGACACCTAATTGAAAATCCATCCAATAAACTCATATTTAATATCATTGGATTGTAAAAAATATTAATTTATGGATATACATCCCATAGGTCTATATGTAATAAAACCAAAGTTGCCATTTACTATTGTCTAGAAAAACCCCCTACATTGTGTACAAAATTATTTTATGTGTTGATAAAATTGAGGGAAATTTTCCACAATATTCCATGTTTTTCTAACATCAATGACTTTGTGTTGACATTTGAATGATACCATAGGGATACAATTTAGAAAAAAAATACATGCTTTACATAGTTACCTAGTTTCTGAAAAAATGAACTAATAATCACTACATACTCTGAAATAATAAATTACTTATAGTGACTAAACCAAATCATTTCAAGCTTTGTGACTCTCATCATTAAAAATTGGCACTTTATACCAAAAAAATATGCATAAACTAATTAGACTTTAACCCACCTTAAAATCATTTCATAACCAATATTTTATCTATGGACACATAGTTATCCAAAAATTTAAGCCTTCACTATCACACCAAACAAACAAAATAAATTCTCCTCTATATAATAAATTAATTAATTAAATAATAAATAAATAATCACTAATTAAAATTATTCACTTGTCAGCATTATGTATCTACCATCTAGGCACTAGTCTAAAACAAAAAAAATCTAAGATCCTTCCCAATCTCCACTATCCTCGTAAAGAATCAAAACATAATTTTGATTTTTATGGCTCTCATTCTTATAAACCAAGAATTTATTCTGCAAACACAACTTACAATTATAAACACATATTTTTCATTAATTTTTTTAAAAGAATTAAATATGTCCTTATAATGATTACAGGTGCAATCAATCTATCAATAATACATGTTGTTTAAAATCCAAAATTACATGAATAAACTATCTAAAACCCCTTATAAATGTTCAATCTCATCTTAAAAATTAAAGATATTACATTACCAACAACCAACATATCAAATCTTAACCAAAAACTATTTACCATTTTCACCACAATGATAGAGAAAACTATATAAAAACATTTTCCACCATAAACCCTATTTTAAAAACAACTACCACTAGAACCACCCATAATTCCATAACTAAAATGGCAATGTATTTGAATTACATTTCATGTGAGAGGATCCTAACATTCTTTTTCTCTAGGTATTAAAATTTTTGTGCAGATAACCTCTATATTATTCTGGATTATTTATAATATTAAATAATATAACATCATCATACTCATTGTATCCATGTCATTATCAATAAAATATGATACTTGATTATTACAAGGTATTATGATTTGCAATGATTTTATGACTTACTTGATTGATCTATTAAATAATTTAATCCATTAGCCAATTTGTTTCCCAAAAACTTTGCTATCAACATTGATGAGAAAATTTCATATGCACATTTTTTAAAGCTTAGAAAAGGGTCTCATCAACCTATCAGTGACTATATGCTCTGTTATAAGACTATGCTTTCTAAAATGACTAATATATTAATCCGTAATGAAATAAAATATGTTTTCAAACAAATTGTATTTGAATCAATACATGAGTCCATATCAATAAATAATAATTCATTTGAATAACTTTATAATACTATAAGAGAGACATAAGTCAAGGTTATTTCTTTGAACAAGCCAAGATATACACCAAAAACTAATTCAATCAATAGAACAAAATTTTAAAGAAATCCATATTATAAATTCAAATATCAATATACCAAAGAAGATGCTAAGATGATAGTAAATTTTATTTCTCAACCTACTAATAAAATTATTTTATCTACTTGCCACACCTTCCATTGTAGTCTTGGGATACTATTATACATAGAGCTAAAAGAAATTATGTGGAAATATTTTTAGTAATGTGGATCTCATAATATAAGATATGATTCACTCAACATTTTCTCAAATTATTATTGACATAAACACTATAAAAGATACTCCTACACATATGGATTTGAAAGATAAGTATTGAAGATGGATATAACCTCTTGACTATGAGGGTTTACATTTTAGATGTCACAAATAATTTTAAAAATGACACTTGATCAAGAAATAAACGTAATTCTTTGTGGAAGGATGTCATATCAAACATTTAATAGTATAAGATGTTATTGAAGGTGAGAGTAAAAATGAGAGTGAGGTACTTGAATGAGTATCAAAAAATATAGAGGAAAATAAATCTAAGGTTGAAACAAATAAGAAGAGATCCAAGTTAATGTAAAATTTAGAAAGAATGATTATTGAGGAAGGGAAAATTTTGAATCAAATTATAAATTTTATATCTCAGGTTTTTTCAATAATCTCATAATCATTATATTTGTTTGAGGTATCTATACCCATTTTCCCTGTTTTAAGGGATGGGGAGATTGGATGGTAGTTAAAAACAAGCGAAAGGGTCATTTTAAGAAAAACCTATAAACATTGAATATGACCCTTTATCGATAAAAAGGAATTTATTTTGGACATAGATTATTTAGGCTTCAATTATATTCTATTGTAGGTTTATAGCTAGTATATAATGTGTCTATAGCCTATATCAATTTCTACTATGAGAAGTGTTTCATTGGGATTTGTGTTTCTTTATCTTTATCTCTATTGTAAAAGGGTTAGGCCCCTTTTAAAAACCTAATTTTAACAATAATAAAATAAATATAATTATTTTATGAAAGCAACCAAGAAGGAAATTTAGTATATTACCATAACCACCTTAGAAATTGTTGAAAATATTATTTTAAAATAATATTACTAATTTTTCTCCTTCACATGAGGTTGATATCAATAATCTGATGCGAAAATAATTTGATGTTAATGTCTTTTTTATTATCATAGGTGAATTTGTCATTTTACAAATTGATGTTTCAAACTGAAGAATATAATTTAGCATTTAATTAATGACAATGACATTAAATTTCATAGTCGTATAGAGTAACATGACCATCAACAAAATGACAATGAAAAATTGAAAAGTTTTAGTGATCCATATTCTTATCATTATAATAATAAGGACACTTCAATAGTGCGTCACACCTATCATTATCACCCACCTTATGCATCGTATGATTATCTTTTAGATGGTTTGATTTGTACAATATTAGATTAAACAAAACACATAGAGAAAATGAGATTGAGAATAGCAGAGCACTTGTTCAACATTCAACCAAGCATGAAAGCCTATTAAATAGGCAAACAAATGAAATACCCGTGAGGCATGAGATGGGTATAAGAAAAATAACCTACGTCAGTTTGCATGAAATAGCAAAGACCGAACAAATAACTAACCTCTTAACCAAAGTGGTTAAGGCAACTAACCAAAATAAATTACCTTAGTAAATAACCTAAGGTAAATACAATAATATGATAACACCCTCCCTTAATGACTAAACCAGAAACAAGACAATGTTTATCTGTGAATTTTATGAACTTGTCTGTACCAAGTGGTTTGGTCATTATATCAGCTGGTTGCTCTGCAGTGGGGCAGTAGAAGAGACTAATGTCTTCATTTGTAACCAACTGTCGGATGTAATGATGGTGAACCTCAATGTGTTTGATCCTGGCATGAAATACTGGATTCTTCACCATCTTCAAAACACTTTGGTTGTCACAAAAAATTGGAGTAGGCTTTGATGACTCAAACTGAAGATCCTCCAAAATTTTCTTTATCCACATGGTTTCACAACCTGCACTAACCATAGCTTTATACTCTGCTTCTATTGAAGATAATGCTACTTTAGTTTGTAGTTTACTCTACCATGAGAAAACTCCTGAACCAAAAGTGAAAACATACCCTGTTGTAGATTTTCTTGAATCAACTGAACTTGCCCAATCAAAATTAGAATATCCTGAAAGTTCAAAATCTACAGACTTCTTATACAATATGCCAAAGTCAAGAGTACCTTTGACATATCTTAAAACTCATTTTGCAGCTAACCAATGGACTTCTTGTGGTTTAGACATGAAGCGAGATAGAAAACTCACTACAAAACAAATATCCGGTTTAGTGGTAGTGAGGTAAATGAGACTACCCACTAGCTGCCGATACACTGTTTCATTGACCGGAGGTGAATCAGTGTCTGTTGAAATTTTAGCTCCTACTTCCATAGGTGTGTGAGTTGGATTAAAATCCATCATTATAAACCTTTCAAGCAATGAATTGGCATACTTATTCTGTGACATGAATACAATATTACCACTTTGCCAAAACTCAACACCTAAACAGTATTTCAGTAGTCCTAAGTGTATTATGTCAAAAGTACAACAAACATCAGCTTTCATTTGCTGAATGAGACTAGTACTACTCCCAGTGATGGCTATATCATCAACATATATAATGAGAATCAAGATATCATCACCAGACACCTTTACATAGAGAGTTGGTTCTGAGTTACACCTTTTGAAACCTGACTCCCTAAGATATGAGTCTATTTTTGTATACCAGGCTCAAGGAGCCTACTTAAGTCCATACAAGGACTTGATCAACCTGCAAACAAGATGTTCCTTACCAAAAACATGAAAACCCTATGGTTGAATCATGTAGACTTCCTCCTCTAGATCTCCATTCAAGAAAGCACTCTTTACATCCATTTGGTGCACCTGCCATCCAAACTGAGCAGCTATAGAAATAATCAAATGAAAAGTTACCATCTTGGTGGTTGGAGCAAAAGTCTCCTCATAATCAACCCCTTCCTCTTGTGCATAACCTTTTGCAACAAGTCTGGCTTTGTGTTTGTCCAAGGAACCATCTGCTTTGTATTTTACCTTATAAATCCACTTACAACCAATGGATTTCTTCCCTGGTGGTAGTTCCATCAACTTCCAAGTATTATTTTTCATCAAGGAATCATATTCCAATTACATAGCTGATTCCCACTCAGACTTCCCTTTGGCCTCTGAAAAAGAATTAGGCTCAAATACTTGTGAAACATCAGTTGTTAGAGCAAGATTGGCATGCTCACCTTGATTACCAAACTGCTTTCCCGATCTCAGTCTTCTACTTTCCACACCTTGTGGCAAGTCTCCTTCTTTTAGTGCTTCAATTGTGGCAGTATACCACTTTGGCTTCTTTGGTTGTTTTGCTGGAACCTCACAGTGACCTGTATCAATTCCCTCCCTGGAATGTGATTCCACTGATAAACAAGAATCCTACTCATTTTTAACATTATAACTAATAATGGAATCATTAGATAACAATGACTCAATATCTAAAACTTGACCAGTTGTTGTGAAGTATGGCATTTGTTCATTTACTATGACATCTCTATTTACCACAACTTTGTTATTAGAAACATCAAGTAATCTGTGGGCCTTTGACTGATCACTGTATCCAACAAACATGTATGTTTTGCTTTTTGCATCCAAATTTTTTCTCTTTTGACTAGGAATAACTGCAAAAGCTACACAACCAAAAATTTTGAAATCACTTACATCTAGAGTTCGACCTGACCAAGCCTCCTCTGGAGTCAAATTCTCCAAATCTTTTGTAGGACTTCTGTTGAGGATGTTTATTGTTGTATTCACTACTTCTGCCCAATACCTATATGGGACACTTTTGCTTTGGACCATATAGCGAGCCATGTCCATCACCATCTTATTACACCTTTCCACAACTCCATTTCGCTGTGGTGTGTAAGGTGTAGTGTATTGTTTGTGTATGCCTTCAGTGGCACAAAACTCCTTGAACTGTTTTGAGATGAACTCACCCCCATTATCCGTTCTAAGAGATTTCACTGGCCGTCCTGCCTATTTTTCAACCATAGCTTTCCAAGTAAGAAAGTTAGAAAAACAATCAGATTTCTTTACTAGAAAGTATACCCACTTTTTCCTAGAGAAATCATCAACCAATAATAGGAAATAACAGGCACCAGAATGGGCAGGTGTCTACATTGGACCATGCAAATCTGCATGTACCAAATCCAATACTCCCTTTGCTCGCAAAGCTTTACCAACATCAAATGAATGTCTAACTTGCTTCCCCAATTGACATCCAGTACATACATGATGACTATGCCGAATAGAAGGAATCCCCTTAACCATCTTAGTCTTACTCAATGTAGTCAAATACTGAAAATTCAAATGCCCATACCTTTCATGCCATAGTGAACTTGTTCTATCAACTGCGGCAAGTGCACTTTCCTTTGCTTTGATTGGATCTGCAAGCTTATACAAGCCTTTCTCACCGATCCCAACAGCAATAATCTTGTTATCTTTAGTGGTGACTAAACATTGTTGTTCTTGAAATTTTACAACAAAATCAGATTTTGAGGTGATCTCACTTATTGAAAGAAGATTTTTGTTCATATCTGGTACATACCTAACATTCTTGAATGTATAATTTACTGTACCATTAAAACTTACATGAACATTACCAAATCCTTTCACAAAATATGTTGTACCATCTCCCAAAGATACAGATTCATGTCCTTGATCTGCAATAAAAACTTAGAAATGGAGCCACCTTCATGCATCTTAGTGGAAAACAACAAATTCTTCAAATACAACACTCTATCAGCTTCAGAAGCCTGATATTTTGAAGATAAATTTTTCCATAAATCTGATGCTATAGTTGCATTTCTAACCTCTGAGATTAGATTATCTGCTACTGACAATTTTAACAACATGAGAGCCTCACGATGATGTTTATCATAGTCATTGGTAGCAGTGGTAGGCATTTGCTTTTTACCGAGCACTATTTGATCAATATTCACATATTCACATATTGTCAAAACCTTGTGACTCCACAAACTAAAGTTCTTGCCAGTCAATTTCTGAGAATCTAGTAGTAACAGGTGTTGAATACTAGCCATTTTACCTAGTTTTTCATGAAAATGATAAAATTGGAAAAACTATAATGACCTTTTTTTTTAAAAAAAAAAACCTTCTACACACTGATTCTATATTGACACTAAACAACCTTATCCATTTTCAGCAATAAACTCAATACCATTTGCAAGATCACAAAAAATCTACCACTAAAACAATTAAATCAGGAAAACTACAATTCTGATTTAAAAAATTCTTTCTCTGTTGACATCCAGATAAAAAACCCAGAAAATGGTAAAATTTTTAGCTTTTCAGATGCTTTTGTTATTATTAGTCAGCGGTAGGTCCCCAATAACACTTATTGGCTAAAGTTTTGATTTATTTCAATTAAAAAAATAAAAATAATTGAAATATTAAAACTTTGGGCTAAAAATTTTATAAAAAAATTCAGCCAATCAGAAAATTGGCCTACCTCTGAAACTTCAGGCGAAGATTTTGAGCCCGTTTCTCAACCAAATTGCAAACCGTTTTCACCAGTGTCTTAGTTTTGATTTAACTTGCAATTTAGATTTTTGTTTTGCTGAAAAAGATGAAGAAATGAATTTTTCTGTTTTTGCCGAATCCGTATGGCACCCAGCACACAGATAAATTCAACAGAGGCTTTTGAGCCTCTAAAACAGCTTGTTTTCGCTTCCTTTTGGTTTTATTTAGCCTTTTGATGCTTCCTGGCAATTTTCAAACCTTCTGGTTGAGTTTTCTAAATTTCGTGATGCTTTCTCTCTCCTCGACTCTCCACTAGGTGCCTGAATCTCCTCCCTGGCAAGACACCGACCTCTCTCTAGCTTCCACAAACCTCCACTCAGGTTCTATAAACCATAGGCTCTGATACCATATTAGATTAAACAAAACACATAGAGAAAATGAGATTGAGAATAGCAGAGCACTTGTTCAACATTCAAGCAAGCATGAAAGCCTATTAAATAGGCATACAAATGAAATACCCGTGAAGCATGAGACAGGTATAAGAAAACTAACCTACGTCGGCTTGCATGAAATAGCAAAGACCGAACAAACAACTAATCTCTTAACCAAAGTGGTTAAGGCAACTAACCAAAATAAATTACCTTAGTTAATAACCTAAGATAAATACAATAATATGCTAACATACAATTCAAAATATTCAACCACGTCCCATGATTAATTTTACTCATAGGGAAAATTTGGATGATAATTAATATTTTCATGCATTATGTATTAAACATTACATTGATTTATAATATATTTATAATGTATTGGTTGATAATGGATCAATTGAAAATGTAAAGATAATTACAATTATTAATTCATTCGATGGTATTGTCTAATTACATGATATACAAACAACCACCAAATTTTTAAATCATTCAATGGTAAGCAACAAGCTACTTTGGGAAATATTTTATTACCTCTTCATGTAGGCATTGCAATAGTATCTATGTATTTCATAATTTTAAAATAAAATATGGTCTTTGATATGATATTAAGATGTTTATCGTTGAGAAAACTCCATTTTTTACTTTAAATGGTACATATATGCCAAAAGTATATCTATTGAGCCAAGTTCCTATAATTTTTGGAATCAATTTTGAGCACCCTATACAATAAATGGTACTTCATCCTCACCCTCCACCACCAAAATCCAATGCTAAATCTATGAAATAGAAAATCATGCCTTCAATGTTGGAATCTAGGAAAAAAATATGAAACTATCAATACAGATGGGGTTTCCAAAAATTGAAACTAAAGTTTATATAAACATAGAATCTACTCCTCAATAAGAATATACAATTAAAACTCATATAAAGGGGTTATTTATTAAAATCCACACCAGTTTCCATATGCTAAACAAGTGGTAGAAACTTATACAAAGCCTCATGGGATTATACATCATTCTCCTAGATCTAATCCTTCAATGTAAGATCACATGCTTAGTCATTTAGATAAAATTATTACTCAATATGATACAAGCTATGATTTTTATGTTAGCACACCTATAAATTTTGATCCAAAAAGTGTAATGCACTTACCAATAATGACTAATTGCTTTGATTCCTATGTAAATAGAATCATTGGATTTCTTGTTGAATTTTCAAACATTCTAAACATCAAATTTACAAACATTTAAAATAATAAAAACATGTTATTATATATAGGTGCATACTTATTTTTCAGCCAAGATAAAATCACTAGACTCATAAAATTGTCCAAAATCACTGTCGAAACTAGATAAATGTGTATTTTGCTATTTTCTTCCAAGAAATCACATTTTCATAATATTCAGCCTTAATATTTCTAATTTTCATATTTTTAAGTTGGTTATAATATGAAAAACACTATTTTTCATGTAAAATCTCTCTTATCAAGCCACATTGCTTACACATGTTACATATTATACAAAATACACATTTTGCATAATATAATTATTCCCACATGATTTAGAATATCTCAATGGGGATATTTCTCTCATGTTTCACCTTACAAACCTCTCCAAGCACATTGTTATCCTAGACACATGTCATGACCTATTAATATATCCTTCCTCTTATTCTATATTAACACCTTGATTCATCATAGTTTTATCCATTTTATTTATTACAATTAAAAATAAATAAAAACATTCCTATATATCAAAATACAAAAACATTCAAATTATTCATAAATTGGAAATCAGGGCCTAAACATAGTTAACATTGTATTTTACATCTTTTGTAATATATATTTTTTTATCTAATGATAATCAACTATATTAGTATTATGATTTTGCATTGATGTTTGAAATTGAATCATAACCCATATGTAGTGATCAATTCAATTTAGAGAGCATAGTGCATAACTTGGATATTATTGTGACTCTAGGATTATGTGAATGAATCCAATGTATATTGCAACATGTTTCACATCTTGGTGTTACAAATACCAACTGAGTAAACGTGAAGTTTCAACATTCCTCAATGGGTTTCACTACTATTCTACAATTTAGGATTTGATCACCCCCAATCTTCTCTAATGGTTCATCTAAGCAACCATCTTCACCACATGCTTCCTGAGAGGCACCAACTCTACAATGCTTCCCATAAACATTCTCAAAAATAGATTTCAAAATAATAATAATAATATAGGTTTTACACATGTAGGTGTATTCCTTCCACACTCTTAGGTTTTACAAAATGTTTAGTGACTTATTTAAATAGAGTCATAGATTTTAGATTAGTATTTTAATGATGATTTATGATGATGGTAGATAGATAGTCTTTGGTTCATATGAGCATTAGTTTACATGTTTCTCTAAGAAAGAATCTATCCCTTTATATTAACTCTAATCATTTTATATTAAATAAAAAACTTATATGCATTTTCACTAACTCAAAAATCTATAAAAACAATACATTGTCTTTTTTATCATCAATGTTATAAAAATTGGCATTAGATAGTTAAATTATCATGTTATTTAATTATAGAGGAATACCCTTTGTACATTAGTTTATATTATCCATTGGTATTTCAGACTAGTTACTTAGTAACCCTGAGAAATTGATAACAAATTAGGAAGCACCAATGTAAGGATTTGGATGTTTTCCATTATTATATTTCTAACTCCCAATTACCCTTGATCTATAAGTTAATCTCTTGGAATGGAGATGTTACAAATTATTTTAACAAAGCATAGTCATAGTTCTTTTAATAATTCAAAAGGATCACTTTTTTTTTCTTAATTCCTAAATTGTATTTTTATATATTTCAAAACATTGTATTGGTGTAAGAAAGGTGATGAAAAAATATGTTTCAAAATATTTATATTCGATGTGTTTTTAAATGTAATATTTTTCACATTATATTATTGATTTAATTTTAAAAAACCTTTTTATATAATAATATAAATTTTCATGAATAAATAATAAAATTATTATTATTTTTTGAAATTAAAATTAGTGTTTTTCATTATCAACTAGTTAAATCTAATGATAGATATTTGCACAAACGCTTCACATATATACATATACATATAATTTTATTTGGTAATTATTTATTTAGATTCTGTTGGCTTTTTCAATTGATACACTTTTTTGCATTCCTATCCAATCTTTAAAGGAGTTCAATGATTTTTTTCCACTTATTTTATGACATTGATTGTGAATATTTAAATTTTTTTTGTGTTTTGAAATTTTAGGATTCCTATTGTTTGCATAGTAAATTTATAAAATCAAAATCAAAATCAATAATTCAATATGTCATTTTAGTCTCTCTTCATTCCTTTCTACAAATCCTCTAAAATGGTGGCTAATTGTGTAAAGTATTATCATGGCATAAGATCGTTGTATATTTTGGACATTCAATTATTCTCATAGGTGACTGATTCTAACTACTCCCAATGAATTACATTCCAATCTTTGCAAGAGAATAATCTATAATAATCCTTTACTAAAACTTAAAAACCATTTTCATGATGACTATTCTCTCATAATTTTTCACATCCGGATATGTAATGTCCACTTATAAAAAATTATTATAATGGGATAAGTTTTAGTTTAAATTTTGAAGTAACTCAATGGTTTGTTATGAACAAAATAATAGTCTACTTTTCTTTTTCTTTTTTTGTTATTTTATGAATTTAAGATAATAATGATATTTCTTGGTATTGAGTTATTAATACCTCTATCCATTTGTGTTCTCCAAAGCTACAACTTACTAGAACCATATTTGAAAGACCTTATACTAAAACTATTTGAGAAGAAAAACATAAATTCATCGTCACATTTATCAATTTATGTTTCATTACCACAAAGAGTGTTTAGCATCAAGAAAATTGGTAAATACTAAGAATCATAAAATTTGGCAAATAAATTAGAGATAAGATTCATACATTAGGTATTAAATATTACACTAATTGATAATATATTTATAGTGTGTTGGTTGATAATGGATCAATTGAAAATGTAAACATAATTAAAATTATTAATTATTTAAATGGTATCATCAAATTACATGTTATATAGGTAACCACCAAAAGTTTTAAATCATTCAATTGTAAGCAACAGGTACTTTGGGACATATTTTATTACCTCTTCATGTATACACTACAATAGTATCTATGTGTTTCAAAATTTTAAAATAAAATAGGGTCTTTGATATGATATTAGGATGCTTATGGTTGATAAAACTCCATGTTTTACTTTAAATGGTACATATATGCCTAAAGTATATCTATTGAACCAAGTTCCTATAATTTTTAAAATCAATTATGAACACCCTATACAATAAATGGTACTTCATCCTCCCACTCTACCACCATAATCAAATGCTAAATATATGAAATAGAAAAGCATGCCTTAAGTGTTAGAATCTAGGAAAAAAAATTATGAATCTATCAATACAAATGGGGTTTCCAAAAATTCAAATTCAAGTTTCTATAAAAATAGAATCTACTCCTCAATAAGAATAAACACTTCAAAATCATATAAAGGGGTTATTTGTTAAAATCAACACAAGTTTATATATGCCAAACAAGTGGTAGAAACTTATGCAAAGTCTCATGGGATTATACATCATTCTCCTAGATCTAATTCTTCCATTTAAGATCACATGCTTAGTCATTTAGATAAATTTGCTATTTAATATGATAAAAGATATGATTTTGATGTTCACACACCTATAAATTTTCATCAAAAAGGGTAAGGCACTTACCAATAATCACTAATTGCTTTGATTCCTATGTAGATAGAATCAATGGATATCTTGTTGAATTATCAAACATTTTAAACATCAAATTTACAAACATTTAAAATAATAAAAACATGTTTACACACACACGCACACACTCACACACATGTGTGCGCGAGCACACACACACACATATTGGTTTTTTCCATCTTCATAATCCATTTGTTTTCATTTATGATCACTTGATTCTTTATTCTACACCCTTAGATTTCATTGAATGTTTGGCATCTCACTCCTATGATTTTCAAATCTCAAATATGATTTTATTAAAATAAAAATCAATAGTGATCATACAATCCCTAGTACTCTTTGTTGTTACAGCCTACACTAACACAAACTTATTTTTTATCCAAAACAAAATCACTAAACTCGTAGAAAATTGCCCAAAATTACTGTTGAAACTAGATAAATATGTATTTTGCAATTTTCTTCCAAGAAATCACATTTTCATAATATTCATCCTTAATATTTCTATTTTTCATGTTTTTAAGTTGGTTATAGTATGAAAACCACTATTTTTCATGTAAAATCTCTCTTATAAAGCCACATTGCTTACACGTGCGACATATTTCAACAACTACACATCTTACATACTATTAATTTTCCCTCATGATTCAAAATATCACAATGGGGATATTTTTCTCATGTTTCACCTTACAAACCTCTCCAAACACATTTTTATCCTAGACCCATGTCGCGACCTATTAATATCTCCTTCCTCTTATTCTATTTGCAACACCTTGATTCATCTTAATTTTATCCTTTTTATTTATTATAATTAAAAAATATTAAAACATTCCTATATATCAAAATACAAAAACATTCAAATTATTCATTAATTAAAAATCTGAACCTAAACATAGTTAGCCCATTGATTGTGTATTATCAATTTAGTATATAGAGCATAGTTTATAACTTGGAGATTGTTGTGAATCTAGGATTATGTGAATGAATGCAATGTAGATTGCAACATGTTTCACATATTGGAGTTACAAATACCAATTGAGTAAAAGTGAAGTTTTAACATTCCTCAATGGGTTTCACTACTATTTTACAATTTATGATTTGATCACCTCCAATCTTCTCTGATTGGTTTATCTAAGGAACCATCTTTACCATGTGCTTCATGAGAAACACCAATTATAAAATGATTTAGAAGGAAACAATCTCAAAAATAGAATTTACAAATATATATATATATATATATATATATATATATATATATATATATATATATATATATATATATATATATATATATATATATATATATATATATATATATATATATATATATATATATATATGTTTTACATAATGTTTAGTGATTTATTTAAATAGAGTCATAGATTTTAGATTTGTATTTTAATGATGAGTTATGATGATGATAGATAGATAGTCTTTGGTTCATATGAGAATTATTATACATGTTTCTATAAGAAACACTTTATCCCTTTATATTAACTCTAAACATTTTATATTAAATAAAAAATGTATATGCATTTTCACTAACTCAAAAATCTATAAAAACTATACATTGTTATGATACATTGTCTTTTTTTCTATCATCAATGTTATAATAATTGACATTACATAGTTAAATTTTCATTTTCTTTAATTATATAGGAATACCTTTTGTACATTAGTTTATATTATACATTGGTCTTTTAGACTAGTTATTTAGTAACCTCGAGCAACTGATAATAATTTAGGAAGCGCCAATATAAGGATTTTGTATATATATTGGATGTTTTTCATTATTTATATTTATAACTCCCAATTACCTTTGATCTATAAAACAATCTCTTGTAATGGAGATCTTACAAATAATTATAATAAAGCATAGTCATGGTTCTTTTAATAATTTTAAAGGTTCTTTTTTTGTTTCTTAATTCCTGAATTATATTTTTATATATTTCAAAACATTGTATTGGTGTAAGTCAAGTGATAAACAAATATTTTTCAAAATACTTATATTTGGATGTGTTTTTCAATGTAATATTTTGTGCATTATATTATTGATTCAAGAAAAAGAAACTTTTCATATAATAATATAAATTTTCATCAATAAATAATAAAATTATTATTGTTTCTTTCTATTAAAATTAGAGTTTTTCTTGATTAACTAGTTAAATCTAATGATAAATATTTTCATGAATGATTCATATATACACATATAGATATAATTTTATTTGGTCTTTATTTATTTAGATTGTGTTGTCTTTTTCAATTAATACATTTGTTTGCATCCATTTCCAATC
>JARHVA010008152.1:62500-100000 GCA_037957365.1 Torreya grandis
GTAGATAGATAGTCTTTGGATCATATGAGCATTAGTTTACATGTTTCTCTAAGAAACAATTTATCCCTTTATATTAACCCTAAACATTTTAATTAAATAAAAAATGTATATGCATTTTCAGTAACTCAAAAATCTATAAAAACTATACATTGTCTTTTTCTATCATCAATGATATAAGAATTGACATTAAATAGTTAAATTTTCATTTTATTTAATTATAGAGGAATACCTTTTGTACATTAGTTTATATTATCCATTGGTCTTTCAGCCCAGTTATTTAGTAACCCCGAGCAACTGATAACAATTTAGGAAGCACTAATGTTAGGATTTTGTATATATTTTGGAAGTGTTGCACTATTTATATTTCTAACTCCCAATTACCTTCGATCTATAAAATAATCTCTTGGAATGGAGATGTTACAAATAATTTTAACAAAGCATGGTCATAGTTCTTTTAATAATTCAAAAGGTTCATTTTTTGTTTCTTAATTCTTGAATTGTATTTTTATATATTTCAAAACATTGTATTGGTGTAAGAAAAGTGATAAACAAATATGTTTCAAAATATTTATATTTAAAATATTTGTATTTGGATGTGTTTTTCAATATAATATTTTATGCATTGTATTATTGATTCAAGTAAAAAAAAACTTTTCATATAATAATATAAATTTTCATGAATAAATAATAAAATTATTATTATTATTTTTTTAATTAAAATTAAAAAAAATCATTATCAGCTAATTAAATCTAATGATAAATATTTGCACGAACGTTTCATATATACATATACATATAATTTTATCTGGTCCTTATTTATTTAGATTGTGTTGGCTTTTTCAATTGATACATTTGTTTGCATCCCTTTCCAATCTTTAAAGGAGTTCACTGATTTTTTTCCACTGATTTTATGACATTGGTTGAGAATATTTAATTTTTTTTTGTGTGTTTTGAATTTTTAGGATTTCAATTGTTCGCATACCAAATTTATAAAATCAAAATCAATAATGCAATATGTCATTTTAGTCTCTCTTCATTCCTTTCTGCATATCCTCTAAAATGGTGGCTAGTTGTGTAAAGTATTATCGAACCATAATATGGTTCCATTTCTTGGACATTCAATTATTCTCATAGGTGACCGAGTCTAACTACTCCCAATGAATTGCCTTCCAATCTTTGCAGGGGAATCATCTAGAAAAATCCTTTATGAAAACTCAAAAACTTATAATGACTATTCCATCATAATTTTTCACATCTCGATATGTAATGTCCATTTATAAAAAATTCTTAATATAATGAGATAAGTTTCACTTTAAAATTTAAAGTAACTCAATAGTTAGTTATGAACAAAATAATAGTCTATTTTTCTTTTTCTTTTTTGTTATTTTATGAATTTAAAATAACAATGATGTTTCTTGGTATTGAGTTATTAATACCTATGTCCATTTGTGTTCTCCAAAACTACAACTTACTATAACCATGTTTGAAAGACCTTATACTAAAAATCTTTGAGAAGAAAAACATAAATTCATTATCACATTTATCAATTTATGTTTCATTGCCACAAAGAGTGTTTAGCATCAAGAAAAGTGTTGCATACGAAGATTCATAGGAGTTGGCAAACAAATTAGAGATAACATGAATTCCATTTTAGACAATTACAATACTTTTATACAGTTACACCGCAACTGTAACAACAGCAGTCAAACTTCTCGGTCGGCTATACAAAGACTCGTTGAGTGCAAGAAACTTCTATAAAAGATGAGAAGAAACGAACTTTAATCTCAATTATTTCAAATCTGATCAGGTAGAATTAGACTGGTTAGGGAGTATGGAGATTCTATTGCTTATGATTTCATGTCTGTTACTTTTAAGCAATAATCAGCATCTATTCGGTTCAGAGGCAACAACATCTAATTTGGGTCGGTACAATTTTTCAAAGTTATGTTCCTATGAAATTTTTCACTTTCGTTAGAGAGATGCAAACAAAATTCCGAAGCCACTAAACAAAATGCAGAAACGCAGCCTACTGCTGCCTCTGTCGATAAATAGTTGATAAACGTTGTCCGGGCAACAGTACGGAGCGTTTTTGAAAGATGCATAGAGTTTTCTATTTATTTTTTTCATAGTTTTCAGGTTTGAGTGTTGGCGATCTAACATTGCAGTGTGACCCGGAACAGTGGATTTCAGATGGCTCTCCGACATTTTATTTTCTATGATATATGATAATCTGTGTAACTGATATGGGATGCTTTGTGTTTGATTTTTGCAGAGTACCCATGTTCGTTTATGACTACAGATGCTGAAAAGGCAGCTGCAAGAACATAGGATTACATTGTCGTTGGAGGAGGTACAGCCGGGTGTCCCCTGGCAGCAACAATCTCACAGCGCTATTTTGTTTTGGTATTGCAGAGGGGAGACCCTCCTTATGGAAATCCGGACATCGAGGACTCCAGTGGTTTTTTCAAGATTTTGTTGCATGCCAATAACTACCCCTATGTAGCTCAGAGATTTGTCACAGAAGATGGAGTGTAGTTGGTAAGGGCCAGAGTTCTAGGAAGGGGATCAACTATCAACGCTGGCTTCTACAGCAGGGCGAGCCGGGATTACATTCAGAAGATGAAGTGGGATAAGAAACTTGTAAACGAGTCATTTGAATGTGTGGAGAAGTTGAATGCCTTCAAACCCTACGAGCTTTCTGTTTGGAGTTCTGCTGTCAAGGATGGTCTTGTGGAAGCTGGTGTGCTTCCTTACAATGGATATACTTTGGATCATATGGAGGGTACCAAGATCAGTGCTTCGACTTTTGATAACAATGGAAAGAGACATACTGCCGCAGATCTTCTGAAATATGCTAATCCTGATAACATTGTAGTTATCTCAACGCTACCGTGAACAAAATCCTCTTTAATTTGGCATCAGGTACATTTACATCATCTTTCATTTATAACTTTCCTTGTTCACAGCCAAAAATTTTATAATGGTTTGGTCTCAATTCTCAAATTATATATATCTTCATTTCTGGTAGATGATAATCGGCTTGATATTAGATGATCTTAGTTTCTTACTTTAGCTTTAAGTGCTCTATCATCTTCTTTTTGTTACGTTTGAAAGACTTAATGTTCTCTTCGTCAATTTACCTCTTCAATTCTCCCTTTCTTTGTATCAAGACTTCTTACAAACAAATTTTTTCTATATGCTAATTGGATGTTGTCCATGATTTATTTGCTTACAGGGAAAAATACGTAGATTCTTGAGAGCTTGACCTCCTTCATTTTTCTCATTTGAGATAGGGAAAATTAACAATGGATCTGTTTTTTCTATTCTGGCTTTTCGGATCCATTTCGTCTTATCAACCTTTTGACTGCAACAATGTTGTGTATTGTAATGCCATATTTTTATAAATATGTTATTAATTTCCAGTCACGTTAAGTATTTTTGTTTTTTTGGGTGTATATATATATATATATTTTGGTGCTGTATTTTTTGTACGCTAACTCATATAGCAAGAATTATACTTATTGAAAAATACTTTTTAGAAACTCACCTAAAACTCAATTATAAGAACACCCTAAATATGATTAGCTAACCTTTCAGCTTCAAAAGAACAACACTCTAGCTGCATCTAATAAAGTAAAGTCCAGGGACCAATCCACAAACTACTACCATAATGCTTGGAAGGTATTTATTTATTATTATTTAATAAATATATTATTTTCAGATATTTCAGAGTTTCATATTAATAATACATTTTGATGGTATATTTTATAGATGCAGGTATACAGGGCTCAGTATCTTTTGAGAGTGTGTAAACAATTTAGTGTTTAATGATAAATTAGTGACCTCCATGGATGAACTTTGATGACTAATCTCACTTATCATAATAAATTTGAAAATGTGTTTTGTCAATAATACTGAATTTATTATATTATAATATTTTTTACTCTTCAAAATTTATATTTATATGAAATATAAAAGAAATTCAACGACATTTTATATTATCTTAGATAAATTCAACCAAATATTGTGAAAATATATTATTGTAATTGTCTATTGAAACAAAATTTTCATGACCAATGAATAATGAGGATAAGCTCAAAAATCAGTTGAAAAAAAAGCAGCAGCTTGAGTTAATTTTATTACAACTAACGAAATATGTTTATATTATTAATAAAATTGAAGGATTAAAACAAATGTCATAATGTAAAATGTATTTTAATTATAAATAAATAAAAAGTTGGCATGATTATAAAATATTTTCTATAGCATGGAGGGGGGAAATGCAAATGCAATTTAGAATTCTCCAGTTCTAAGGAGTGATTGGGGACGGGAATGGAATGCCACATGTGGTGGAAAATGTAATATCAATAAATGTATTTACACCATTCATACAAAACGTAATCATGACTAAATTAATATAAAATGAAGAAAATAGCTTAATCAAAAAAAAGGGAAGAAATGCGGTTTAGAATTCTTTTGTTCTATAAAGTGATAAGTGATCGGATGACAGTTGTTAAAATCATATATCTGCAATCATATTTTTTATGCAAGACATAAAGAATCCATAAACTCGTAGAGAGCGGAGGGAGTACAAACTATAATATTTGAAGAAACCATGAATATACAGTCCATGTTTTTTTGGAGAAGAATAAGTGACTAAAATATTAGATGATGATTCGGTTCGCCTCCTTATATTTTTTCATCCAAGTAATAAATCCATATTATAAAGATATAAAACTAGCATTTGCCCCAAAGTGCAAAGAAAGTCGGAGGATTTGTATATTTTTGTCTTGCAATTTTATTTGGTATGTATATATATTTAATATATTAAATATATATAAATATTATTTTATATAATATATAAATCATATGAATAGTATTAAGATTATATTATTATTTAATGTAAATTATGAAAATAGATGGATGTTAAATTATTATTCACAGTTGCACCAAAAGTGTAAGTTATATTAGAAAGAATTGAGTATTTTCTTTTCATTTATGATTAATATGGATCTTTGTTTAATTATCTATCTATTTCACGTGAAATTCATAATAAAATCTAGTAATTACATAAAAGAACATAAATTGTATTATATTTTTGCTTCTCTGCATGGATCTTTCAAATTCAGGAAAAAAAACCTCCCATTTTTAATAATTCATCATCTCCATTTATACAAATCATGAGAGTGTATTTAGGTTTGGAATCTGATCATGTGAAAGATGAAAATTATTTTTAATTGGTTTGGTTTGGTTAGCGGGAATGTATCTTTTTATCGGCCAGTTATATATTTTTATATATTTTTTTTATATGTCGATTCAAACAAAAGTAAAAGCTATCCACTCACACCATTACACTCTTTGATTATCAATCTAAGTTACACCTCTCGACCTAATAAACTAAATAATTAAAACAAATATTTTATTAACGTAACTAAAATAAAATAAAAGAAATACTCAATTTAAAAAAAATTACTTACAACAATTAATATATCAAATTTATATTTATAATTCTAATGTATCCTAACTAAAAGCTAATGGAAGATTGATTAGATCAATAAAAAAAAGGACCAAATATGGTTGTAAAAATCCCAACTAAACAACTAATTGCAAAGATAAAAAAAACCATCCATGAATTGTCAACGTGACAGTAAATATTGTCATATGTCACCCCTTTTGAAGATTTTAACTCTGCCATTTAATTCCTAAATAGAGCCACCAAAACCAACCATAAATTATACTAGCCAATTAAATGTGGGTCTTCCTCTATGCCTCCCATCAATTAATAATAACGTAAAATAACATATGCACCGACCAACATATAATGCAACTTGTGACGAAATCAAAGAATCTATTTTAAACATAATATAAAACACAATATTCTTTTGTCACACCATACATATATATACACCTACACTAAATAAATAATAAATAATAATATATATTGAGCTAAATTCTTTTTACTTTTTACTTTATAATTATTCAATTATAAATTTCAGAATAATAAATTATTTTATTTGAGTGTTAATTTAAATTGAAAATTATAGAACAATAAATTAAATTTTAATTTTTTTTATTTTTTAGAAACAATAAATTAAATATTAAATTATTTTTACTTTAAAATTATTCAAATTTAAATGTTAGAATAATAAATTATTTATTTGATTGCTAACTTAAATTAAAAATTATTGGATGATAAATTAAATTTTATATTCTTTTTACTTTTTACTTTGTCATTGTTTAAATATAAATTTTAAAACAATAAATTATTTTATTTGATTGGTAATTTAAATTATACATATTATTTTACTAAATATAGAAATATTTATATTTTATTTATTTTCAATATATAAAAAATATTTTTTATATCTTTATAATGTGAAAGACATACTTAACATATACATATTATTTTACTGAATATATAAATATTTCTATTTTAAGTTAATCACCTTATTTTATAAATGTTAATACATAGCAAATAGTAAAAATTATTCCACAGGTTTGGTATTTAAAATGCTTGTCCCAGGATTCGAACAAGCAACCTGCTCTAAGTGAAACATATTTTTTCTTGGATGAACATGAAGACAACTATTTATATTAATGATGATGATGATGATGATGATGATGATGATGATGATGATGATGATGATGATGATGATGATGATGAGCCTCAAGCGGCCTTTCATATCGATACAGAAATACATATGACATATGATTATTCATAGATGCAGCCACTGCCACCATTGTTGTATCTTCTTGTAGTCACTTCTTCTGCTCCTACAATCTCACACAATATTTTTTATCACCATGTCCAGGGTTTGAACCTTCTAAAACAGAGTTTTCATCCAAAATCATTAACATTGTTTCCATATCAAGTTTTGTTGTTTTTTTATTTAACTCATCCCAAGAACAACATCGCCACCATTTTTTTATCTTGGTTGTTTCAACTCAACTAGAACTGCATTCCATTTCAGTCAAGGATTTCAACAGACAAATATGCATTTATCTCCATGTCTACCAAACTGCTCTGCACCGCCACCTCCCCCAAACTGCCACCATTCAAAACCAAGATATTTATAATAGAATATGCAGAGAACTATGTTCTTCTGATGAAGATGCAAAGGCCATTCTTGTAGCTATAGGGGCCGGCATCAGTATTTCAAAAGAGATGTTACTGCTCATTATCGTTGCGCCTGTGTGATGCAAAAACCTGTACCCCTATCATTTAAAAAGTTGAGAACTACTCGAGAGCCTCTCATATTGAAGGCAACTTGGTCATAAGCCATGACTACTTCTATTGCAATTGCTCACCTTTGTTGTAGCTTATTTCACACATAATAATGGATACTTACATGTTCGTATTATCTCCTTACACCTAACAACACCTAAGTGATTATAAACAACACCTTTTTTATTATGATGTGAGACAAACCCTGGGGCTTTGCCCCTCCATAATAAACGTCTGGCTTAATTAAGTGCATATTCAAAAATAATTATAATATATTAATATTGTGTAACTTATCATCTGATAACACAAAGGGAAAATAATTTTAAAAAATTATAACATTATTAAATTTTATGATTAACATATAAAATATGAATATAAAATAATTAATTTAATCATATAAATAAATAAAATATAAAAAATAGTTATTACAAACAATAACTTATTTGAGTTTCACTTAATTTTTCTTGAATTCATGTATTCATGTAGATGTATTTAAAATGAAGATATATTATATCTCTATTTAAAATAAATAGGGATTAGTATGGAAGCCGATTTAAAATAGTTTTAAAAGTAAAAAAACACAAGGCATGGGTCACACATGATGTGAAGGGAAGGTCTCAATATCAAATTTAATGTGAACCTAGGTCCCACATTTTAGACATGCTAAAATTATGAAGCATACAATTCTTTTGAGAGAGGGAAAGGGAAGAGGAAGTAAAGAAAATAAGGTATGATAATAGTTGGATGGTTTGAAGAAAGAATATATGAACCAAAAAAATTCATAAATTGTATTAATAATATTTATTTATATTAATAATTAACAAATATATTAACAATTAAAAAAAATAGAAATTATTAAAAAATAATTGTATATCAAAATAAACAAGATATGATATAAATATATTTTTTGAACTTATATATTTTTTTTTTAAAAAATCAGATATTTATTTGAAGCTATAAAAATAAATTTACAATTACAAAATTTAATAAGATAATCTTTTAAAATATAGAAAATAAGAACTAAAATCAATGCCCCTTATTTGTATAGAGACGTGAGTATAACTTCTACGCACATCAAAGTTCCTCAAGTTTGTACAAAATATATGCACAACGAGGGGCACAAAAATTAATATTAAAATATATACCTGAACAAAATGTCAATTCTTACATAAAAAGCAATGTTAAAATATATTCTGAATATTTTTCATAATAAAAGGACATGTTTCATGTCTTACATACATTGTAACGAGTGTTGGTGTTCAAATTCGCACCGGATGTTTATGCCATTTTCTGAGTTTTTTAAATGCAAGCATCCTACGTGGATGGATATGAGTCCACGTGGAAAAAACTTACATACTACTCAGCCACGCCATTATGGTCCTGCCGCGTGGAAGAAAGTCAAAGGGATTAAAACCGAGTTTAGAAAGGAATGCGTGGAAGTGAATGGCCGAAATTATAGCGTTGACTGCAGTTTTGGGAAAATTGCAAATGATGCTGTGGAGTTCTGCCGGAAGTCTGAGGCTTGAAAAGCAATTGCATTTGGGGTTTGGAATATTGGCCAAAAACAATTTTTTAAATTACAAATTGTTGTGGCAGTTCTGGATACTACGAAACGAAGACATAAAGGTGAATGGCAGAAATGGGAAGTAGAAACGCAATGAGTAATTGTAAAACTTGCAAATTGCACTTTGCACTCCCATCTCTGGATCCCGCAGGAGTAAACAAGACGAGGATGGCGGAAATCTTGGGTTTGACTGCAATTTTGACCATCCTCCAAAAGGCCCACGGATCTCAAAATGAAATTCAATAAGCTAAGACTTGAAAGGCACGCCAACTGACAGTCCAGCAGCGACCGAGGGGCAAGGAGGGAAACGCCAACTATTGTTTTGTTTTCAATGTTAACGTTTTTATGCCTCGAATAGTTGTGGCATGCCAAGTGAGCTTGAAGAAGATATTATTACACCAAGAAACCTTGTAGGTTTGAGTCAAAAGGTGCCTATAGATCATGCAATATCATACTATATCTTATTATGGCTTGCATTCCCGAGATACTCGATCCAAATCCTAAAGCCATGCCAAAGATAATCGTAGAAAATGCGAGCGAGGAGCTTTTGTATTCATTTAGTAAACCAAAGTGTACCTTCAATTCCCTTAATTTATATTCCATTCAACCAAAGTGTGCCTTCAAAATAGATGTCACTTTATGAAAATGACCATGATAATTTGATTAGCAATTACCGAAAATCTAACATTTCCAAATGGTGAAACACTTGAGAGCTATGTTTATAATCAAAAGACATCTCATTTTCTTACATTTGTTTAATGTTTAAACACCTATAATCAACACAATTACATAAACTTACACTATAAACAATAATAATACCCATGTGAATCTTAAAATAGGAAACCTATAAAATATCGTCTAGAGACCGACTAATGTCATGGTTTACTTACAAAGACAAGTGTGACAACATAAAAACCAACACATGAATAATCCCCATAATATAAACTTCAAATTGCAAGGAAATAAAGGTTAATGGAATATACAACCAAACAATGGAAACATATCTAATTATTTTGAAATAATGAACCAATTTGATAGCATTGTTGAAAATTAAGTAAATTTAAAAGGGTTAGATTTAAATATTTGGTTTAGAGTGCATAATATAATTAATCATATCCAAATAAGTTATTATAATTTTTAGTTAGCTATAAATATATTACAAAAAGAAACAAACAATTTATAAATTATGCCTATGCTTGATATGAATAAGCTAGAGCACTTGAAATCTAATAACCACCTTAATTTTAGAAAACTATGAATTTCCATTCAAAATTGGTGTAGAGATAAAACATAATTTGAAGGAAGTTCATGCACATCAAAAACATAAGAGAGGAAATAATTACACATTAAGGAGTAAAACAAACATATGTTTGAAAAGCTATACATCACCAAACAACATTAAGGTTCAACTTGATGAAAATTATAATAACAATCCTTTTCCCATGAAAGGTGTTGATGGGGTCAACATACCCTCATTTCTAAAAATGGGCACCTTTGTTTCAAATCATGCGAATTTATGCTCTAAAATTGAAAACCAAGAGAATCAGGGGTAGATGACTTTCAAATTGAATATATCCAACCAAAATGAGATCTTAAATTCAAAAATCATCCACTGGTTCTCACCTGGCCCTATTTATCATATTTACATAATCCTTGTTAATTTCCTCCTTCCAATGTTGCTAAAAATTGTTGCTTGTGTTTTTCTATTGCATGATTAATGAAATCTCATTTGGGAATGAACATGCTTAGGGTATTATGCTTCCATGCTAAATTGATCTTTTGTTAGCCTTTGATCTATTAAAGATTAATTGGATCTATTTTTAGTCATGTTAAAACCTTAATATAATGTTTAACCTAGGTATCTTTTGAATTAAATTCAAATTTGCCAGGAATAATTTACGCAAGAACAATTATCATACCATGGACTTGGTTTAATTTTTATCCTAAGGTTTAGTCATGTTTTTCAACATGACCAAACCTTAGTCTAAAAATCTTATGCTTGGACCCTTTTATGTCACATGACCCTTGGTCTATTTTATTATTGGTATGTTGTTGCTAATGCATGGTCCCTTTTACTATAGATCTAGCCTAAAATCCTTACCCTAAAGTTTGTTGTATTTATTAATACAATAAACCTTTGGCTAAGAACCATATGCTATGTCTTTTATTACTCACAATGTTCTCGTATATTATGTCTAGAACTTAAGTACTTTAACCTAAGTTATTTATATACTCTCGAGCCTTAAACATTTTTCATCTCTACAAAATATATGGTCTACATTTGATCAGACAGATTTGACCTAACAGTGCATAATAGGTCAAAGCTTCAATAGAGTCCCGAACAAGTGAGAAGGTGACAAGTGTCACAGTTTTGATGAAAAAACATTAAACAGTTAATGGTGATCCCCCTTGGATCGAGATCTAATGGAGTGCATTGATTCAAATGAAGATGATCTAACAACGTGAAATCAATGTGGACATTTCAATGAAGCTTAGGTTGGATGCAAAAATGACAAGTCGCATAACCATGAGCCATAAATTAAAGATTGAGAACATGTTAGAAGATCAATAAAGCACATTTATTCATACCCAAAGGATCTAATGATGAGTGATCCAAGTTAACTTTTCAATCCCCAGCCCTCATGGTAAATATCGATCATCATACGCTAGATAATGGCATGCATTTGATCAAATGAAGATGATCCAATGAGACATGATCAAAGTAGACTTTTTGACAAAGCTAGAATAGTGGAAATCTAATTGTGTTTGATCCCTCAGATCGCGATCAATATTCAATAGTGATTTATGTGAGAATAATTGAATGGTGTGAAATGAAAGAAGGATTTTCAAAGGGCAAAGGTCACTTTTTTAAAAATATTGATAAATAGTATTCTGTGAAGATGCCATGGTAGAGCCATATAACCTAGACCAATTAGTTTAATAGATTTTGCATATTCCTGATAAGGTAAAAGTATAAATAGATATTTTAAATAAAATTGAGGCATAAAGTTCATATGATTTCGATAAGTTACGACCATTAAATCTCTAAAGAAACCTTCAAAAAAACCCTAGCAAGCACAAAAACCTTAATTAGACAATATGATCATTATAATTGAGACAAGGAAGATTGAATTATCATATGTACAAGAGAATTTGACCTAGAAGCTAAATTATAGTCCACTAGTGAGGAATTTAATAAAATTCCCATCAATGACAACTCAAAAAAGTGTTTCAAGGGAAGATATTTCAAATGATCTCAAATAATTAGAGGATAGAGTAGTGTACGCATTGGGAAGCTTAGTCAAGGATCCCATCATAACCAGTCTAATTGATCCAATTATAGATGATGAATTCAAGCAAAGGGCATCCCAGTTTATGTAAAGGGTAAGGAACCAAAATATAGGTAAGACTAATACTAATTATAATAGGATCATAAATATGATTCACAAAGGGAAAGATTACTGAAGAAATAAACATAAAAAAGGCATTAAGAAGGGTAAATAAAAACCACAAGAGCTTAGCAAGTCAAATGAAGGAGATCTTCATGAAACATATTATAAACCTTGAGCTAGTTGAGGAGAAGCATTAATAAATCAAGATACTAGTGGAGAGACAAAATTACAATAGAAGGTTCTTAAATTCATATTAGTTAACTTAGGAATATTATTTTTGTATCTTAACATTGTATATTTTTTCAAAGAAATATTATTTTATGAAGGCATGTGCATTTGTGAAACACATTGCCTATAGGTCAATGTATAGAATGTAATATAAATGACTGTTGTCTTAGATACATGTACAAATGTAATTTGACATTACTGACTAGCATACTTCATGAATGATCTATATAAAAAGGTATTGTCAATTTTTAAAAGGGGGCGAGTTATTAGAGCCAAAATTACTTTGTAAACTTAGAGAAAATAGTACAAGAAAGGAATTATGTAAAGTTTTTTTATTTGTTTGCTATCATGGCTACTCTCTTATTTACTTGGTTTAATTTCTAGATCTAAATGATTCTTATGGATTCTTGATGTATATCTTTCAATGCAGAGTTAATAATTAAGGATAATTCTAGATTAGTTAAATGTTCTTAGGTTTGCTTTGCTTTCTTTACTCTTCTTGCATTTGGGATAATGTTATTTTCTTATAGGGCTGAAATATTTAAAGTAATGTTGGTTCTTATTTGCATCTTATCCTACTATCCTTAGATCTTTATCTGATGTATGGTGTGATTTGAGCTTATGATACTTCATGACATATATTGGTTAAATTCATATTCAGATGAACTTTGAACTGTGTCATAATGTCTGAAATAAAGACCAGTAACACCTTCTTTCTGCCCTACCCTTCTTTTTGTTCCCTTTTTAACTAGATCACTCTAGTTTAATTATTATTGTAAATGTCCATGTTATCTTAGAGTTTAAAGTTCAAGGGTTGGTCACAATTCACTATTCCTAGCATATAATACTTCATATTTTACTTAGATTAGCTATTTGGCCATAATGGATCCCAACCACCCAATTAATATAAATTTATGAAATAAACAACTTGTTTTTCCTATATTTCATCAACAAATAATAGGATTATCACAACCTAAAACTCATGCATTGAATTATTAGAAATTCAAAAATGAGAAGTGTTTCTTAAATACTTTGGGCACCTATGATACATATTCAAGCCTCAACAAGAGGGGCTTCATTGGCACTAGAAGGAGGGCCTTAGCTAAATCTTTGTGAGTTTGAAATATCTTTACTAATTTTAGTGAAATATTTTCAAAAATTGATGTATTTTGTGCATAATTATGTTTCTTTAAGCATATTTATGTAAATATCATTTATCTTCATCATTTTAGACCAGTATTTGGGCTTCTTTTAGCTAAATATCCTTATGATTTGAAGATCTATGTGAAATTTTTGCAAATATTTAAAGATCCATTTATCTTTGTAAATATTTGGTTTCTATGTTGTATTATGAACAAGATTTGGAGCTATAATGACCACAAGTAAGATCTTCATCAAGGTATGGCATGGTTAGGTGAATCTTCTATCAATGTGCTTGGTTAGCTACATGATTTACCTCAAAATCTTGAATGATATTTTCCTTCTTTTAGTCCTATAGGTGTTGTCACTATTGAAGAGCACAATAGGTTCTTTAAATCTACTTTAGGATTGTTAAATGTTGTTCATAAAGATTTTCCCTATAGATTGTTTCCTTTTACTCTTAGAGATGAGGCATATGATTAGTTTCTTAACCTTCATGAAGCTTTAATTATCATCTAGAATGATTTTGATAATCATTTCATTGATCAATTTGGAATGATGATCAGTTCATATGTCCTTTATCAATAATTTATTACTATAAATAATGATTCTAATGAAACCATTAGATCTTTTAATGCTATATTTCAAAAGATGATTAGTAGAACTATATCTCCCTATAAACCTATTGAATAATTAGCTTTAGAGATTTATAAGGATACGTTACATCCATTAACTTCTATGTTTTTTAAAAGCTCTGTCAGAGTCATTAATACATTAACTTTAGCCTATGATGAAGCTATGGTAATTAATGACCAAATGCAACCCTAGGGTTAAATGGAATATGTCATTCCAAATGCCAATCTTAGTTTTCCTATGTTGAATGTCATTTATAATGAAAATCAAAATAGACCTACATCTAGGTTTCAAAATAGCAATGACAACTATAACAATAGGCCATCTGAGGTTGTACGTGAAATGAATCTTTATGATAAGGGTCTAGTTGATCATTGTAATGTCCTTGAAGCATATCAAAATTTAAAGGATACATCTGAACCTATGCTTAATCAAGACAATGTTGTAAGGACATCTAGATCCTTCATGGTATAAGGTTTTAGTTTTCCACTCAAAGAATGAATTGAACTTCAAGATGACCTAGAAGAAGGAATAGTCATTCATGATGAGCATCCCTATGATCAATATCATATAGAAGATGATCTCTCTTCAAAAGATGGTTATGAGGATAATTCATATGAATTCATTTCTAAAGTTTAGGATATCCCTCAAGAAGAAGATCATTAGTAGTAGTTATACCAAAATTTCTTATTAAAAATTGTGGTATTCCAAGATAACAATGTCATTCTAGAGATCCCAAAGCAAGATGATGTGGAACTTGATTAGATATTAGAGACACTATTTTGCACAAAAGATGAAGATGAAACAAGTGCAATAGATTAAGAAATTTCATATGACTCCATCAAAAGGTCAAAAATATGTGATATACATGTTTTGAATGGTAATATTCAAAATGAATCTCATATCATTTATATTGATCATGATGAAGATACATTTTGGGATGACTTAGAGAGTTTTTGTGTAAAGATTAATAGTCCATTCCCACTTCATGTGGACATTCAAGAATTTATTATATAAATTATGATAGCAACTATTCTTCATGAAGGTAATGATAATTTGGAGATCCCAAATCAAGATGATTTGGATCCTAATGAAGATATAAATCCAAGCATACCAGGTGAGTTCACAATAACGCCATAGAAGAAAAATGAGATAAGACATGATTAGTCTTTGAAAAAATTATAACTAGCTTTCTTGAGCCAAGAAAGAAGAATTTGGGAAGAAGATGATTGGATCTTTGATCCATGCAGTTGAGACTGGATGTGGGAAGCCAAGATACATCATAAAGAAGACACAAGCATAAAAGTGCTCCTATCCATAACAAGGGGTCATTGAATGGAAGTAATCATGTTTCAAGGTTTCGTAGTATACTAAATAACTTTTTATTGTATCCTGGATGTAAGTTCTTTATGGAGTTAGTGTAGGGATTAGATTAGTTTCTTTCTTATTTCATTCTTTCTTGTCCCTTATTTGTAGGTAGTGTTTGTAAATATTTTGTTTGCTTGTTGTTTATTTTGCTTTGTATGTTTTATTTATTTGCTTTGTTCCTTACTTCTAAATAAGTCCTTTTGATAGTCCTCAGCTCAAATTTCACTTAATTGCTCAATAATTTCCTAGTTCATAAATGCATGTATGGCTTCTCAATATTGGTTGATCATGGATTATTGAAATATGACCTTGATGTTATAGTTTAGAGAAATTTTCAAAGACTAATTGATAAGTTAATTGTTCTTTGATATTTTTAGCCTCTTTCTGATTTAAACTTGATTCTAATAAATATTGCACATGTTGGGTGAAAGTTTGAATTATTGAAACACAATCATGTTTACACCTAATAAACATTATTATCTAGGATAAAGTTTGCAGCCAAGGATGATTGTTTGAAGATCAAACACTTGACCAAATCCCAAAACCTGGGTAACTTGATTCCCAACCTTTGCTAGAGAATCAAAACTGATCTAAAAAATTAAAAAAAAGAGCTTATTACAAAATTCAAAGACTATCTAAGAAGAGGTGATTCAGGTAATCTCCACTAGGGTTATGGATGCTTGGATAGTAGAGGAGCAAGGCCTTGAGTGGAGCCAAAGGCATCTCTATCAAAGCTATGGATATCTGATTGGCAACAGAGCAATGCCCAAGCCTTCCCTATAAAAATCATGGTTCTTAATGAACATCTAAATATGCTATAAGTCAATGTTAATGGTTAATGTCATGAATATGAAAGTTGTTCCCTAAATCTCATAAAATATAGTAATTGGAATCAAAGCACACACAACATGACTGGGTTTTGATGTTTGATCCTAATTATGCATGTGTAAGACTTGTTTTAATCATGAATTGATTTTAATAGTGGCACTTGATCAAATAGAATGAATAAACTAATTATTAGTCTAAACCAAAGTCTTTGGATTCTAACATATTACTATGTTTCCCCCAGAAGTTTCCATTTGTTGATGAGTTAAACATAACTCTAATTTTTAAAATGGGGACTCTTGTTTCAAATCATGCAAATTTATACTCTAAAATCGAAAACCAAGAGAATTAATCATAGATGACTTTTAAATTGAAGATATATGACTAAGTGGGATCTTAAATTCAAAATTCATCCACCCCTAGCTCTCACTTGGCCCTATTTCTCATACTTTCGTAATCTTTGTTAATTTCATCCTTATAATGTTGCTAAAAATTATTGTTTGTGTTTATTTATTTTAGGATCAATGAAATCTCATTTGGGACTGAACATGCTTAAGGTTTTGTTCTTCCATGTTAAATTGATCTTTTGTTAGCCTTTAATATATCAAATATTAATTAGATCTATTATTTGTCATGTTAAAACCTAATCCTATTTTAAAACCCTAATCTAATTCAAATTTGGTGGGAATAATTTGCATGGGAATAATGATCATACCGTGGACTTAGTTTAATTCTTATCCTAAGGCTTAGTCATGTTTTTCAACACGACCAAATCTTAGTCTGAAAATATTATGCTTGGTCCCTTTTATGTCACATGACACCTTGGCATATTTTATTATTGGCATGGTATTTTTAATATAGGTTCCCTTTTATTATAGACTTAGCCTAGAAGTGTTACCCTAAAGTTTGTTATATTTATCAATACAACAAACCTTAGGCTAAAAACCATATGCTATGTCTTTTATTATTCGTAAGGGTCCTTTTTATTATGTTTAGAAATTAGATTAATTATTTTAACCTAAGTTATTTATATACTCTTGATCCTAACTTAAACATTTTGCATCTACGCAAGATCTATGATGCCTGTTTGATCGAATAGATTTAGTCTAATGGTGCATAATAGGTCAAAGCTTCAACATAATCTCGACCAAGTGAGAAGGTGACAAGTATCATAATTCTAGTGAAAGAACATTAAGAATATAGTGGTGATCCACCCCTCAGACTGAGATCCAAAAGAGCACATTGATCTAGACAAAGATGATCTAATGGTGTGAAATCAATGTTGACATTTCAATGAAGCTAGGAGTGGACATAGAAATGAAAAGTGGCATAACCAAATGCTACAAATTAAATATCAAGCACCTATTAAAATATCAATAGAGTGCATTGATTTATATGTAGAGGATCTAGTGGTATGTGATCAAAGTTGACTTTTCAATCCTTGACCCCCAGGTTAAATATCAAGCATTATACACTAGATCAATGACATGAATTTGATTAAATGAAGATGATTCAATGGTGCATTATCAAAGTAGAATTCTCAATAAATAAATAATAGCGGGCATCTAATCATGTTTGATCCCTCATAATGAGATCCATGATATGTATCGATCCAGGTGTGGATAATTAGACAATACGAAATGAAAGATGGATTTTCAAAACGTAACAGTCACCTTTTTAAAAATATTGATAAGTATAATGCCATGGAGATGCCATGATGGATCCACATATTTTAGATGAGTCAATGCAAGAGATTTTATAGATTCATGACAAGGCAAAGGTATAAACAAGTGATCTAAATGAAATTTGAGGCATGAAGTTCATATGAGTTTGACAAGCTGCCACCATTAAAGCTCTAAGGAAACCTTCAAAAAAAATCCTAAAAAGCATGAGAACCATAATTAAACCCTGTAATAATTATAATTGAGCTAAGAAAAATTAAATTATCTTCTGTGCAAGAAGCTAAATTATAGTTGATTAGTGAGCAATTTAATAGAATTTCTAGTAATGATAACTCAAAAAAGTGTTTCAAGGGAAGATGCAGGCAAGTGGTCCTGGGAAACAAGATATCTTTCAAATGATCTCAAATAATTAAAGGAAAGAGGAATGCACACATTAATAATCTTAGTCAAGGATCCCACCATAACTAGTCCAATTGGTCCAATTATAAATAATGAATTCAAGTAAAGGGCATCCCGGTTTATGCAAGGGGTAAGGAACAAAAGCATATGTAAGATAGTTGTTGATTATAATAGGATCATGGATATGATTCTAACCACAAATGGAAATATTAGTGAAGCTAGAAACATCAGAAAGGCATTAAGAAGGGTAGATAAATACCACAAGATATTAGCAGGTCAAATGAAGGAGTTCTACATGAAACCAATTATCAACCTTGACCTAATTAAGGAGAAACATTATAGAGTGAAGATCCTGTTAGAGGGACAAATTTTCAATAGAGTGTTCTCAAATTTAGATTAGTTTACTTAGGAATTATCTTTTTATAGCTTAACATTGTATATATTTTTTAAATAATATTCCTTTACAAAGGCATGTGCATTCATGAAACACATTGCCTAAAGGTTAGTATATTAGAAAAGATCATTTATTATAGAATGTAATAGAAAGGATAGTTGTCTTAGACACAAGTACAAATGTAATTTGGCATTACTGACTGGCATACCTCATGAATGATCTATATAAAGAGGTATTGTTAATTGTAAAAAGGGGAAAGAAATCTTCGATCTGAAATTACTTTGCAAACTTGGAGCAAGTAGTACAAGTAAGGAATTCTCTAAAATTTGTCCATTATTTACCTATGTGTCTATTATCATGATTGCTCCCTCAATTTCTTGGTTTAAGTTTCAGATCTAAATGGTTCTTAGGATTTTGGATGTATATCTTTGCATACAGAGTTGCTAATTTAGGCTAATGCTAGATTAGTCAAAAAAAATTAGGTTTACTTCACTTTCTTTACTCTTCTTGAATTTAGGCTAATGTTTTTTGCTTGGAGGGGTCAAATTTTTAAAATAAATCTGGTTCTTATTTGTATCTTATCCTACAATCCTTATATGCTTTCTTGATGTACAGTGTGATTTGAGCTTATGTTACTTCATGACATATATTGGTTAAATTCATATTTATATGAACTATGAACTTTATCATAATGTCTAAAATAAAGACTAGCAACACCTTCTTTCTACCCTACCCTTCCTTTTGATCCCTTTTTAACCAAATCACTCTATTTTAATTGTCATTGTAAATGTCCATCTTAGATTAGGGTTTGGAAATAATTCCTTATTATTATCATATAATACTTTATATTTTACATAGATTAGCTATTTGGCTAAAGTGGCTCCCAGCCACTAAATTAATATAAATTTGTGAAACAGACCACTTGTTCTACCTCTATCCATCAACAGATAATAGGATTATCACAAATTGAAATCATCCATTCAATTCTTAGGAATTCAAAAATTAGAAGTGTTTTTTAAACACTCGAGGCACCTATGATACATATCCAGGCATAAATAAGAGGGCCTTCACTAGAGCTAGAAGGAGGGCCTTAACCAAATCTTTGTGAATTTGAAGTATATTTGCTAATTTTAGTGAAATATGTTCAAAGATTGATGTATTCTTTACATATAGTGTTTATTTAAGCATATTTGTGTAAAGATCATTGATCTTCACTATTTTAGACTTGTCTTTAGTCTTCCTTTAGCCAAATATCATTATGCTTTGAACATATATGTGAAATGTTTGAAAAGATTTAAATATCCATTTGTATTTGAATATATTTGGTTTCTATATTATATTTTGAACAGGATTTGGAGCTAGAATGATCACAAGTAAGATATTAATCAATGTATGGCATTGTTAGTGGACCTTCTATCAATGTTCTTGGTTAGGTACATGATTTTCCTCAAGATCCTAAAAGATATTTGCCTTCTTTTAGACCTACAAGTGTTTTCACTATTGAAGATCGCATCAAGTTATTTAAAGTTTCCTTAGGAATATTAAATGTTGTTCATGAAGATGTTTCTTGTAGATTGTTTCCTTTTACTCTTAGAGATGAGGCATATTATTGGTTTCTTAATCTTCTTGAATATTTCATTGTCAGATAGAATTACTTTGATAATCATTTCATTGATCAATTTGGAAAAACCATCAGTCCATATGTCCTTTATCAACAATTGATTACTGTAAAGAAGGATTCAAATGAAACCATTAGATATTTTAATGCTAGATCTCAAAATATGTTTAATATAACTATAGCTCCCTATAGACCTATTGAGGAATTAGCTTTAGATATTTAAAATGATGTTTTAGATCCATTTAACTTTTTTGTTTTTGAAAATATCTGTTATAGTCATTAATACATTAGCTTTAGCCTGTGATGAAGTTGTAGTAATTAATGACCAAATGCAACCCCAGGGTCAAATGGCATATGCCATTCCAAATGTCAATCTTAATTTGCCTATGATGAATGTCATTTCTAATGCAAATCAAAATAGACCTGCATCTAGATTTCAAAACAACAATGATAACTATAACAATAGGACATTTGAGGATGTACATGAAATGAATCTTTGTGACATAGGTCTAGCTGATCATTTTAATGTCTTTGAAGTATATCAAAATGAAAAGGATACATCTGAACCTATGCTTAATCAAGACAATGTTGTAGGCACATCTGGCTTTGCAAGGACATATATATCCTTCATGGTATAGGCTTTTGATTTTCCATTCAAACAAAAAAGTGAACCTAAAGATTCCTTAGAAGAAGGAATAGTCATTCACGGTGATAAGCCTGATGAACAAGATCAGATACAAATTGAACTCTCTTTATAAGATAATTTTGAGGACAATTCATATGAGGTCATTTATAAAATTGAGGATATCCCTAAATAAGATGATCACTGGAAGAAATTATACCAAGATATCTTGGTAGAAATTGAGGTATTCTAAGACAAAAATTTCATTCTAGAGATCCCAAAGTAAGTTGAGGTGGGACTTGATTTATTAGAAGAGACACCATTCTACATAAAAGATGAATATAAAGCAAGTTCAATAGATCAATAAATTTCATATGATTCCATCAAAAGGTCATAAATATGTGATCTATATGTTTCAAATGGTAAGATTCAAAATGGATCTTATGGGAGGGTTTTTGTGCAAAGATTGATATTCCATTCCCACCTCATGTGGAGATTGAGGAATGTATTATAGAAAGTACGGTTATAGATGTTCTTCATGAAGGTAATTAAATTCTAGATATCCTAAAGAAAGATGATTTGGAGCCTAATGAATACATAAATCTAAGCATACCAGGTATGTTTACAATACAACCATGGAAGGAAACTGAGACAAGACATGATCAGTCTTTGAATGAAGCATAACTAGCTTTACTAATGCAAGAAATAAGAATTTGGGAAGAAGAAGATTGGATCTTAGATCCATATATTCAATCCGTGCACTTGAGAATGGAGGTGGGAAGCCAAGCTACATCATATAGAACACACAAGCATACAAGTGATCCTATCCACAAGAAGGGGCCATTGAATGGAGTAATCATGCTTTAAGGTTTTGTAGTAGACTAAATAACTTTCCATTTAATCCTGGAGGCAAGTTATTTAAGGAGTTAGTGTAGGTATTAGATTAGTTTCTTCCATGTTTGTTTCCTTCTTGTCCCTTATTTTTAGGTCATGTTTGGAAATATTTTGTTTGCTTGATGTTTGTTTTGCTTTATGTGTTTGATTTCTTTGTGTTTTTCATTGCTTCTAAATAAGTCCTTGTGGATAACCCTCAACTCAAAGTTCACTTAATTTCTCAACAATTTCACAGTTCAAAAATACAAGTAGGAAATTTTAACATTAGTCGATTATGGATTATTAAAATGTGAGCTTGATGTTATAGTTTGTAGAAACTTGCAAAGACTAATTGATAGGTTAATTATTCCTTGAAATTTAGATCCTTCGTTTTATCTATGCTTAATTCTAAGAAGGATTGTACATGTTGGGTGAAAGGTTGAATTATTGAAACATATTCATGTTTGTTCTTAATAAACATTATTGTCTGGGATAAATTTTTCAACCAAGGATGATTGTCTAAAGATCAAACACTTAACCAAATCCTAAAACTTAGCTATCTTGGTTCCCAACCTTTTTTAGAGAGTCAAAAATGATCTAAAAAATACAATATAAGAGCTTATTACAAAATTAAAATAATATCTAAGTAGAGTTAATTCTGGTAATATCCACTAGGGTTATAGATGTCTGACTAGTAGTAGAACAAGGCCTTGAGTGAAGCCAAAGGCATCTCTATCGGGGATATGGATGCTTGGCTGGAAACATAGCAATTCCAAGCCTTCCCTATACAAAGCATGGTTCTTAATAAACATCTAAATATGTTATAAGTCATTGTTAATGGTTAAGGTCATAAATCTAGAAGTTCTTCCCTAAATCCCATAGCAAATAATAAGTGAAATCAAAGAACACACACAACATGATTGGGTTTTGATGTTTGATCCTAATTATGCATATGTATGACTTGTTTCAATTATGAATTGATATTAATAGTGGCACTTGATCAAATGGAATGATTAAATAATTATTAGTTTGAACTAGAGTCTCTAGATTCTAACATATTTCTATGTTTCTCACAGAAGTTATCATTTGTTGATGAGGTCAACATACCCCCATTTTTGAAAATGGGGACCCTTGTTTCAAATCATGAAAAGTTATGCTCTAAAATTAAAAACTAAGAGAATCAAGTGTAGATGACTTTAAAATTGAAAATATTTGACTAAGTGTAATCGTAAACTCAAAATTCATCCACCCCTAGCTCTCACCTAGTCCTATTTCTCATTTCTGCATAATCCTTGTTAGTTTCCTCCTTCCAATGTTGTTAAAAATTGTTGCTTGTGTTTTTGTATTGTAGGATCAATGGAATCTCATTTGGGATTGAACATGCTTAGGGTTTTGTGCTTTCATGTTAGATTGATCTCTTTTTAGCCTTTGATATATCAAAATTTAATTGGATCTATTTTTAGTCATGTTAAAACCCTAATATAATGTTTTAACCTAGGTCCCTTTTGAATTAAATTCAAATTTAGCAGGAAGAATTTATGTGAGAAAAATTATCATACCATGGACTTAGTTTAATTTTTATCCTAAGGCTTAGTCTTGTTTTTCAACATGACCAAACCTTAGTCCAAGAATATTATGCTTGGTCCCTTTTATGTCACATGACCCCTTGGTCTATTTTATTATTGGCATGGTCTTGTTAATGCAGGGTCCCTTTTACTATAGACTTAGCCTAAAAGTGTTACCCTAAAGTTTTTTGCATTTATTAATATAATAAACCTTAGGCTAAGAACCATATTCTATGTCTTTTATTATTCACAAGGTCCCATATATTATGTTTATAACTTAGCTTACATATTTTGACATAATCTATTTATATACTCTTTAGCCTGACTTAAACATTTTGCATCTCCGTAAGATCTATGGTCTACATTTGATTAGACAAATCAAATCTAACAATGCGTAATAAGTCAAAGCTTCAAGAGTCTTGAAAAATCAAGAAGGTGAAAAGTGTCATACTTTTGGTTAAATAACATTGAGAATATAATAGAGATATACCCCTTGGATTGAGATCCAATGGAGCATGTTAATCTAGACGAAGATGATTTATCGGTGTAAAATCAATGTTTACATTTTAACAAAGCTCAGGGTGGATGTAGAAATTACAAGTGGCATAACCATAGGCCATAAACTAAAGATCAATCACCTATCAAAATTTCAATAGAGTGCATTTATTCATACCCAGAGAATCTAATGGTGCATGATCAAAGTTAACTTTTCAATCCCTAACCCCCAGGTTAAAGATTGATTGTTGTACACTAGCTCAATGGCATGCATTTGATCACATGAAGATGATCCAATGGTGTATGATCAAAGTAGACTTTTAAACAAAGAAAATATAGTTGGAATCCAATTCTATTCGATCCCTCAGATCAAGATCAATGGTCCACAGTGATCTGTGCGAAGATAATTAGATGGTGGAAAATGAAAGAAGGATTTTCAAAGGTCAATGGTCACTTTTTTTAAAACATTGTTGAAATTCTATGAAGATGCCACGATGGAGCCACATAATCTAGTTCAACAGATTTTATATATTCATGCTAAGGCAAAGGTATAAATAGGCAATCTAAATAAAATTTGAGGCACGAAGTTTATTGATTTTTAAAAGATACCACCATTAAATATCTAAGGAAACATTAAGAAAACCCTAACACGCATGAGAACCTTGATTAGTCCCTTTGAGCATTATAATTGAGATAAGAAAGATTGAATTATCATTTGTGCAAGAGAATTCGATCTAAAAGCTAAATCATAGTCCACTAGTGAGTAATTTAATAGAGTTTTCATCAATGATAGGTCTAAAAAAAAAATTCAAGGAAAGATACGAGCAAGTGGTCCTGGGAGATGAGAGATCTATCAAACGATCTCAAATAATTCAAGGATAGTGCAATGCACTCATTAAGAATCTTAGTCAAGGATCCCACCATAACCAGTCTAATTAGTCCAATTATAGATGATTAGTTCAAGTAAAGGGAATCCTAATTTATGCAATGGGTAAGGAACCAAAGTGTAGGTAAGACTATTGATGATTATAATAGGATTATGGATATGATTCTAACTATAAATGGAAAGATTAGTGAAGCTAGAAACATAAAAAAAGGCATTAATAAGGGTAGATAAAGACCATCAGAGCTTAGCAGGTCAAATGAAGGAACTCTTCAAGAAACCAATTATTGACCTTGAGCTAATTAAGAAGCAGGACTATAAAATGAAGATCCTACTGGAGAGATAAAAATACAACATAAGGTTCTTAAAATTAGATTAGTGGACTTAAGAATATTCTTTTTCTAGCTTAACAATGTATATTTTTTAGAAGGAATATTCTTTTAGGAAGGCATGTGAATTTGTGAAACACATTACCTATAGGTTAATATATTAGAAAATATCATTTGTTATAGAATGTAATAGAAAGGACAGTTGTCCTAGACACATGTACAAATGTAATTTGACATTACTGATGGACATACCTCATAAATGATTTATATAAAGAGCTATTGTCAATTGTAAAAAGGGTATGGAGTTCTTAGAGCCAAAATTACTTTGTAAACTTGGAACAAGCAACACAAGTAAGGAATTATATAAAGTTTGTCCATTGTTTGTCTATGTCTACTATCATGGTTGCTTTCGCTATTATTTGGTTTACATTTTAGATATGAATGGTTTTTATTGATTCTAGATGTGTATTTTCTAATGTAGAGTTACTAATTTTGGATAACGCTAGATTAATTGAATGTTCTTAGGTTTTCTTCCCTTTCTTTACTATTCTTGCATTTGGGCTAATGTTGTTTGCTTGTAGGGGTGAAATCTTTAATGTAAATTTTGTTCATATTTTCATCTTTTCCTACTATCCTTAGATGCTTACTTGATGTATAGTGTGATTTGAACTTATGCTAATTCATGACATATATTATTTAAATTCATATCTAGATGAACTTTAAACTTTGTCATAATGTCTAAAATAAAAACCAATAACACTTTCTTTCTTCCCTACCCTACCTTTTGCTTCTTTTTAACCAGATCGTTGTAGTTCAATTATCATTTTAAATTTTTATGGTAGTTAAGGGTTTAGAATTTAGGGTTTGGGCATAATTCATTGTTCTTATCACAACATAGTTCATATTTTACATAGATAATCTATTTGGCCATGGTGGCTCCTAACCACCAAATTAATATAAATTTATAAAATAGACAACTTGTTCTACTTCTATTCCATTATGAGATTACAGGATTATCATAATTTTTAACTCATGCATTGAATTCTCAAGAATTCAAAAAAGAGAAGTATTTGTTAACTACTTTGGGCACCTATGATACATATTTAGGCATAAACAAAATGACATAACATAGCTTCACAATAAAAGGGTAATGTTAGTGCCTAAAATTGCATTGAAGAAATTGAGCCTTTCTAAGTGTAAATGCCTAATTGTTTTAGCCCACTTGTTATTTCAAGTGCTCATCAGAGGTCAAGTATCTTGTAGTAGATTAAATAACTTTCCTTTTGATCTTGAAGGTAGGTTCTTTTGGGAGTTAGTGTAGGGATTTATATTAGTTTCTTTCCTAATTCAATGTGTCTTTTCTAGGATAGTGTTTAGGCTCCAAATTCACCTAAATGGTCAAAGACCTTCACAATTCAAAAATGTAGGTTGTAGGTTTGACAAAGTCTATTTGTAATGGACAATGTCCAGGTTACAAGATTTCATATTAATTTGTTCTTTACTAGCCTTTGGTATGTCAAAATCCAAGTTGAATTCAGGTCTAAGCATCTTAAAACCCTTTTTCCAATTGCCCTAACTTAGGGTCTTTGATTTAAATTCAAATTTGGTAAGAAAAATTTACATGGGAATGCTTCAAATATGCCATGGACTTAGTTTAATTTTTATACTAAGGTTTATTCATGTTTATTAACATGACCAAATCTTAGTCTAAAATTCATATTTTGTCCATGTTATCTATTAACATGTTCTAACTAATGCTTGGTCCCTTTGTTATAAATTTAGCTTAAAGTCCTATCATAGAGCTTCTATCATATTTATAAGTGCACCAAAACCTTAGTCTAAGAGTTTATACTAAGTTAGTTTTTCCCTAAACTTTGACTTAATTATTTTCATGTTAATTTTGAACCAATCACGTCTAACCTATAAAATCACAATCTAATTGTACATGTTAACATAGGGAGAGATAATATGACGACGCATGATCAAAGTGGAAAAGTTAAAAGGGATAAAGAATAGCATGGAAGTGACAAGTGTCGAGCTCATGGAGCATAGTTAAAATCTTGAGTATGTTCACATCAATCAAGGGTATGTAAAAAAGTGTACATATTCCAACTGATGGTGCATAATGTAGACACCTAAAACTGGCCACTGATAACCTCCAATTAGGCTTTTGACCAATTTCCACTAAAATGCACAATTTGGTTTGAAAACACTAAAACATGATAAATGATGTGAAATTGACATATTAAAGTACCAATTTTGGCCAGGGTATCCCTAAATGGGGCAATGTAATTTATGGACTAGCTAACACTAATTAGATCATTTCAAGTAAAAATGCCAATTTTGCACCTGGGTGCTCTGTATTGCTCTTTTCTATCAAATCCCTTACACATGACATGTGCCTTTTTTTTTTTGGTAACATCCTAAATTGGATAATGGATCCAACTCATCTGACATTGACTTCCAATTCTAATCCAGTTGAATTTTGGACCAATAACAAGGCATTTTAATCAATTTGAGTAATTTATGCACAATGTGCTAAAACATGCTTAAGAGCTAATTAACCCAAATCAAGGAATAATTAATAATTACATGGAAACTTATTGAAAACTTATTTTTGGAGATGAATATTGAATATATGCATCATCAAGTGACCTTATTTCTTGGGAAGACATCCCTAGGCCATAAATGCCACAAATATCAGGATTCATGCCCTCCATGCTTCATCAATGCCTTCCATGATGCCCTCCATGTCTGTTAATTGATATTTATTCCAATTTCATGATAAGTATAATTATAAAATCAATTTCGAAATTGAATTAGTCTTTATCCACACATCTCAATCTCAGGATGGACGGTTTAGGTTGATTCTAGACATTTGAAAAAATCTATAAATAGGGGGCCTTACCACATTATTTCTAAGACATGATTATGCAAAGTTATAATGAAAAATTGATAACAAAGATTTAAGAAACTATTTTTACCATGCCAAATTAAATCCAAGTCAAGCCACAAGCCAAAGATGCCAAGGAGAGATGGAGGTAGCCAATCTTCTATTGCCAAGGACTTCATGAGCTCAAGTTGAGAAAGCCACTAAATAAAGCATTTTGGAGCATCCAAGGGAGGTAAAATAAGTTTTTTTTTTTTTTTTTTTTTTTTTTTTTTTTTTTTTTTTTTTTTTTTTTTTTTTAAGTTATCTATTTTATTTATGTTTGTTAACTAAGCTCTCCCTAGTATCTATGCCTAGATGTGTTATGCTAGTTACTATGTTTCTTTCATTTTGTTTTCATTTTGGAACTAACCCCATACTAACCATCCTCTCTTGAGTCAAATTCTTAGATCTACATATGGCATGCCTGATGGGACTAGATGCATCTCACACCTAAAGAATATCATTTTACAACTTTAAAATATTCATTTAGACCCTTAAAACTCTTGAAAATTGATTTTTTAACTTTATTTTTCCATTTTTGTTTGCCATGGATTTACACAGTAATTGACATTGGTAAGTAAGACCAACATCAATTATAGAGCTTAACCAACATCGGTTAGCAAAACTAACATCAATTATATACCTATCATCAATCACATTGGTATAATTGATGTTATTTAGAAAATGTAATGGTCATTGGTTATATAAATCGATGTCAGTCACTATGTTTTTTCTTAAAACACAGACCTGAGATCTCTTTTTCTAAAGTTTATTATTTCAAACTAAAAATAAATTCAAACCTAAAGGACATGCTAACATTTTTTTCATAGGACCAATCTTGACATTTGCTAAAAACATGTTTTAAATCACCTTTTTCATGTTTAAAAATCAATTAGGAACTTTTTTTTGGTGTTTAATGAGAAATTTAGATGCTTAGATGAACATTTTCAAAGTTCACAATCTTAAGACCAAGGGGTCAAATGAACACCACCAAATTTTTAATTTGGGCTTAAAATTGAACACACTTATCAATTTTTATTTTCAATAGTTGTTTAATTAGATTTTGCTTGGCAAAAAGAGGAATGTTGTGTGTATGATCTTCCATTTGTCCCCTTTAGGGAACCCTTGGAATCAAAACTACCATTCCTATCACAAATAGCCTACTCCAAGGATTATAAATAATGTCATCTAAAGCACTCCCCAAAAAGTCATCAAAGTTTGGGTGACCTTGAAAATGACCCTAAAGTCTTTCTATTTTATGCTTTTTTATTTTTATGCAAACTTGGCTTATGAGGGGGACTTCATCACCTCCCATGAGTTCTTTAGGGAAGCTTTGACCTAGGGTTTCACCTTTTGGCATTGAATTCATTTGGCTCTTAATTGGAATTGCACATGGGATGTAGTGGCACTTTGGACATCACACTACACTGAGTGAATAGCAAGATGTAGTGGTTACAAAAAGAACTAGAGCTTTTTGTACGGACCCAAAATCCGTGATTTTCTTTTGAATTTTTTGGCATGAAATTCATTGTGCAATTGATTCCCCTAGATCATTCAAAATCTTGTTAGATCTTAGACAATCCACACTTGTCATGGAAGTATTATTGGTGCAAGGTGCACCTCAAAGTCCATATCCTAGTACTGTTATTTGAGAGAAGAGTTGGTGTAAAAACCCTACTATATAATGCACATTTACTTTTTGATGGACACTTAAAATCTTCTCAAATGACCTATATTGACAGATTCCAACAATACTAAGCAACCTTGTCAGTTTAGGATCTAAAACTGATTAATTAGTTGGTCTTGTGATAGATTAAAGTCTTGTTTGGAGTCAAAACTTGGTGTAAAAAAAATTCAAACCAAACACATAGTCCTAATTTTACTTTGAACGAAGAGGCATTATGTTGCCTGTGTGAGATCATCAATTTTCCTTATTCAAAGTTCATCAAAAGCTTAAGAGTCATATCATCCACTTTGGCATAATTATTCTATCCAATTGATTCTAGACCTTTACCAAAGTTGTTTAAAGTCCTTCACTTGTTTAAAGATCTTGGATTTTGGCAAAATCTTCTATAGGGTGTTCTGCTAAACTAGGTTAGAAATGGAGAAATATTTTAAGAAAATAAAAAAATTTCAAATTTGAAAAAATTTCATAACTGTAAACTCCCAAAGAAATCTGAGTGGGAAGTGTACCATGGAAAATTTAATTTCCAAAATTTCACCATGAAAAAAAGAAGGGTAACCAAAGTTGCACCATGCAAAGTGCAGTCAACTCTTCCAATCTCACTAGTTAATTCCAGTCAACATGGGGAACTACAAGTACAAATTGCAATTGTGCAAATTTATAAAATGAGCTAGGATTTCCCCAAAATGAAAAAAGTGAAAATAATGCATTTATACATTAAAAATATGAAGGAAATCATAAAAATACAAAAAATTAAATTTTCAAAAACATAAAGGTGCAAAGTGCAAAGTGTGAAAATGCAAGTTTGGATCAAAAATGTAAAAAGTTGTAAATAACCTAAGTTATTATATTTTATTTTTCTTTTTTTTTCCAATCTCCTCTATCGAAGGATATTTTAGGCTTACAAGTAGTCCAGGGCATCTCTAGGTAGTTACAAATGAGGACAAAGTTTGTAACATCCTCTCAATTTTAACTTTTGTAGAAAGCATCTCCAGCCAAGAAATCAAAGGATTTACTCTAAATCTTCATAATTACTTGTAGAGGAATTTTAAACAATAATTTTTCATGCAAATAAATGAATATTTAAGGCATGTCAAAAGGTTATTCCAGTTGAGAGCATTCTTGGCATAACTTAGAGGGGTGTTTTACACTTTTTACAAGTTATAACCCTCATTCCTAAATTTGAAAAGAATGGTAAAAATGTATAAATAGAGTTCTTATCCTCTATTATTATTATTGGTTGTCCATTGTGTTGGTCATAGTATTGGTCTATGTTTTCCTTAGTATAGGCTCTTCACTATTTGGGATCATTGTTATGTGTGTTTTGTCTCTCTTGCTAAGGTGGTTGTAGTTATAAAACCATTATCAATCTCTAAGAGCATCTCTATATGACTCACCTGCCCAACATGGATCAAATCCACCATGCTTGTCCCTATTATAGCATTTTTAAACATTAGTGTATGGATGGTTTTTAGTTCAAGTTAATGAAAATGCATGTGCTTCCTATTATTTTTTATTGATGAAGTGTAGTCATATGTCTTGTAAATGTTGTTGATATGATATATTATTCTATGTTCATTACTATTTTTCATCTTGGGTTTAGATTCATATTATAAATCCCTTTCTGCATTATTTTTGGAGTATGTTACTGAATAACTTGTTAGGGCACCCTAGGATTATGGATTCAATGGAAGAAGGCAAATCACTCTTGGTAGTTTCATTATTTTTCATATAAGTTTTTTGCATCTTTGTCTTAAATGATGTCATGAATGATTGAAATAATCCATACTAATTAAAGACCTATATCACACCACCTTCCCCTTTTTTATAACTATCAACTTGTCCTACCCTATCCTACCCTAAATATAACATTCCCTTTACATATCTAAGGTGTTATTTACATGTAGATGCATAAATATTATATATTTATTATGTATCTACATTTTTTGCTTTAAATAACAACACTACAACCTCTTATTCAACCCCTTTATTGTTGAAGATTCCCTTTGGATGAAGTTTGAAATCACATTCATATTTGTCTTCAATAACTTGTGTTTGACTTACAACATTTACTCATTCCATGTGACAACCCTTCCTAGGTGGAGTGAGCAAGCTTGGTTATGTTCTGGTCATATTTGTGATCCCTTGTGCCAATAATCACCATGGAGGTTGAATTACAAAATCTCTTCATGTGATAAAGCTACCTAATAGGTCCTCTCACCTTGGTTACAAAAGATCCAAAAGTAAGAGGGAGATAACCATACCCTTTTAAGGTTCCTCTCATTCATTTTCTCAATTTGGTCCATTCTTGATGCCAAAACCTTCCCTAGATACAATGACATTCTAGCGGGTTTCAAATCAATCTTTTCCACATTCCTTCAAATGTACAAGGCCAAATTAGAGAGGTGTAAAAATGGGAACCAACACCTCCTCCACATGAGGTTGATGTGAACAAGTCATAATTGTCATTGTATAAATTGATTTTCCAAACTTAAGCATATAATTTAGGTTTTACTTGATGACAATGTCATTAAATTTGATAACTTGATAAAGGATCACAAGCCTCAACAAAATGACATTTCAAAATTATAATTTCTTAGTGTGACATATTCTAATCATTATACTAGTAATGGAACTTTAATACTGCATCACTCATGTCATTCTTACCAATCTCTTTCATCATATGATTACTATTTTATATGGGATTATTGATTCAATTCAATATATTCAACCACATCCCATGAATAAATTTTTAATGATACTAAAATTTTGGATGATGATTCAAATTTTAATGCTTTAGGTATTTAAACTTATATTGATCAATAATATATTTTTAATGTGTTAGTTTAGAATGGATCAAGTGAAAATGTATGAACAATTATATTTATTAATTGATTGGGTTGCAGACAAAATGATAAACAAGAAAGTACTAAATGTGCTAAATCATTCAATTCTAAGAAAAAAACTACTTTGGGACACATTTTATTACCTCTTCATTTAGGAACTCAAAATTATCTTCTTATTTCATATATTTACCATAAAATAGGCTCTTTAAAATGATATTAAGATTCCTATGGTTTATAAAGATCCATGTTTTACCTTCAATAGTACATATATGCCTCAAGTATATCTATTACAACCAAGTTTTTATAATTTTTGTAATCAAGTATGAACACCCTATACAATAAATGGTACCTCCTCCTCCTAGTCCACCACCATAATTCAATGTTGAATGTATGAAATAGTAGTTTAAAATTTCATTAATGGTGGAATCTTAGAAAATAATTCCAAATGTATAAATACAAAGGGGGTTTCAAAAAATTCAAAATCAAGTTTATATAAAAAGAGCATCTACTCCTCGACAAGAACAAATAATTTAAAATCATTTAAAGTGGTTATTTATTAAAAGCAACATGAGCTTTCACATGTAAAATAAATTGCACAAACTTATACAAAGTCTCATTGGATTATACATCATTCTCCTAGATCTAATCCTTCCATATAAGATCACACAAGTAGTCATCTAGATAGCTTTTGTACTAAATATGATACATGTTTTGATTATGATGTTGGAAAACATGAAACATTTCATCCAAAAAGGCTAAGGAATTTACCACTAATCACTGATTGATTCAATTCCTATCAATATTGAATCATTACGTAGCTTGTTAAATTTTCAAAAATTAAAAAAAACAAATTCACAAACATTTAAAAGGATAAGATTTTTATATGTACATATCTTTTATATTATTTCATCTTCTTGCATTTGTTATCACTTAATCCTTTATTATACCTCCTTGGCTTTCAATAAATGTTTTGCATCCGGCCCTTCTTATTTTAAAATATCAAATCTAGTTATCTCAAAGTAGGAATCAATAGTGCTCATACAATCCCTATTCCTCTTTATTATTACAACCTCAATAGACACAAACTTATCTTATAGCCAAGTCAAAATCAATAGACTAGCATAAAATACCCAACTTTACTATTCAAACTTGACAAACTTGCCTTTTTCCTTTTTTTCCCAAGAAATCAAATTTTCATAATGGTAATCCTTGATATTTCTATTTTTCATATTGTATATCATTTATAGTATGAAAAACACTATTTTCATGGAAAATCCCTCTTTTCAAGCCACATTTCTTACATGTGTGAAATATTTTGACAACCGTACATTTGATGAAATGAGAATGTAAGTCAAACATCATGCATATTATTACTATTTCGACAATATCACAATATCAAAATGGGGGTAATCTTTCTCATGATTGACCTTACAAACCCATCCAAGTGCACTATTATCCTAGACACTTGTTGTGAGCTGTTAATATTTCGTTTCTCTAATTCTATTTACAACACCTTCATTCATCTTAGTTTTCACCTTTTTATATTCTAAAATTTAAAAATATGACAACTTTCATATACATAATAATTTTAAAAACATTCAAACTATTCAGAAATTTCTTTACTATATTTAAGTATTCATCACATATTTCAAACAAATCCAAGCAAAGCATTCAAAAAGAGACAAAGGAAGATGAACTATAACATGACAAATTAGTTTCCCATAATTTTATGACACTATAATAATTATGATAAAATAATAACTGATTTGTATTGAGGTGAGATTTTAATGAGACCATAGGGATACAATTTACAAAAAGTTGCATTCTTTACATACTTTACCTACTTTTTGAAATAAAAATTTACTCACCTAGGATGTTACAAATATGAGCATATATAATAAAACAAATTATATATAGAATTTTTGGGATAGTAATTTGTGTTGTTTCTATTAGTCTATTTTTATCTACATTTAAAAATAATAATATTAAAGTGAAATACTAAACATATATCAAAACCCATGAATAATTCAAAACTCGAGGAAATAATTATGACTAACCTTTACACAAAACAAACACATAATTTACTCTTACATAAATCCTAAGAAGATCCATAAATATTCAAATTATTTTTAAATACTTAAATATTTAAACCTTATTTGAAACATGAACGTATAATTATTACATACTCTAAAATAATACATAACTTATAACAAACAAACCAAATCATAAACAAATTTTTTTTCAAGATTTGTGACTCTCATCATTACAAATTGACACTTTCCACCATAAGAATATACATAAAATAATTATACTTTAACTTGCCTCATATTGAATGAATAACCAATATTTGATATATGTGTTACCCTAAAAAAAAGGCCTTCACATTGTAACACCAAACAAACAAACCATGTGTTTCTCTATAAAATAAATAAATAATCATTAATTGAAATTAGTCACATATCAAAATTCTATATCTCCCACCTGGGCACTAGTCCAAATCAAAAGACTATCTAAAATCCTTTTCAATCTCCTTTATCATCTTAAAGATTCAAAACCAATTTTTGAGTTTTATGGATCTCATCCTTATGAACCAAGACTTTCTTACACAACCACAAATGACAATTATCAACATATATTTTCCATTCAAATTTTTAAAATAAATAAATATATCCTGACAATGATTACACACCAAAACCTTGGTCTATACAATCAATATATCAAAAATACATACAATTTCAAATCCACAATGACATGAATAAACTATCTAAAACCCCTTGTCAATTTTCACTCTCATCTTAAAATAAAAATATTACATTACCAACAACCAACACATTAAATACTAACAAAAAATTGTTTATCATTTTCAACACAATGGTAGATAGAACTGTACAAAACATTTTACACCATAAACCCTATTTCAAAAACAACAACAACCACCACAATGCATACTTCCCTAACTAAAATGACAATGTATATGAATTATAGTTCATGTGAGAGGATCCCGCCATTATTTTGATCTAGGTATTAAAAAATGTTTTCAGGAATAGCCTATATATTATTATAGATTATTGATAACATTAAATAATAAAACATCATCATACTCATAATAACCACACCATTATCAATTAAATTTTATGATTGATTATTACGAGACATTATGATTGTCAATGATTTTATGATTTACTAGATCGATCTAGTAATTAATTTAATCCATTATAAAATTTATTTATCAAACACTTTGCTATCAACAATGATGAGAAACTTGCATATGCACAATTTTTAAAGCTTAGATGAGGGTCTAACGAACCTATAAGTGATCATGTTCTTTGTTATAAGACTATGATTTCCAAAATGACTAATATATTGGCACTTAAGGGAATAAAATGTGTTTTCAAACAAATTTTGTTTGAATCAATACATGAGTCCATATTAATAAATTAAATTTATTTAAATAATTTTTTAATAATATAAGAGATATAAAAGTAAGGATTATTACTTTGAAGAAGCCAAAATATACACAAAAATGAATTCATTAGCTACAACAAAGTTCCAAATCAAGCCATATAAAAAATTCAAATCTCAAGATACCAAAGAAGATGCAAAGATGACATTAAATTTTATTACTCAACCTACTAATAAAATTATATTATCTAGATGTCACACATTAAATTACAATCTTGGAATACTATTAAACTTAGATCTATAAGAAATTTTATGAAATAATTTTTATATGTGGAGTTCATAATATGAGATATGGTTTATTCCACATTTTCTCAAATTTTTGTCAACATATAAACTACAAAAGATATTTATTGAAGATGCATACGACCTCTTGAATATGAAGGTTTACCTTTTAAAGGTTACAAATGATTTGAAACATGACATTTGGTCACTAATTGTATGAGTATCCAAAAAAAAAAAAGTAATTCTTAGTGGAAGGATGTTGGTGTTAAAAATTTAATGAGAGTGAGGTAATTGAATGAGGATCAAAAAATCCCAAGGAAAATAAAGTTAAGGTTGAAACAAATGAGAATGGATCCAAGTTAATGTAAAATTTAGAAAGAATGATTTTTGAGTAAGGGTAAAACATGAAGCAAAGTGTAAGTTTTGTTTCTCGGTTTATTTCAGTTGTCTCATAATAACTATATTCAGTTGAGGTGCCTATACTTATTTTTATTAATTTATGGGATGGAGAAGATTGAATGGTTGTTAATAACAACCAAAGGGTTATTTTAATAAGAACCTAGAACCATTGAATATGACCATTCTATCATGAAAACTTTATTTTTTTATGATGGATGTATATAATTTAGGCTTCAATTATATTATAATGTGGTTTTATATCTGGTCTATAGCATGTCTATAGCCTATATAAATTTCTAATACAAGAGGTGTTTCATTGGGATTTGCATTTTTATCTTTATCTTTGTTGTAAAAGGGTTAAGACCCTTTCAAAACCCTACTTTTACAAATAATAAAATTAATATAACTATTTTATCAAAGCAACCAAAAAGGGAAATTACTAGATTACCACAACCATCTCACAAATTGCTGAATATATTAATTTAAAATAATATTATTACTTTTCCTTCTCTATGTGATGTTGATATCAATAAGCCAATGAGCAAAGTATTTGATGTTAATCCATGTTATGATTATCATAGATGAATTGGTCATTATACAAATCAATATTTGTAACTTAAGAATATATTTTAGGATTTACTTGATGACAATGTCATTAAATTTAATATTCCTATAGAGTAACATAAGCCTCAACAAAATGATAATGTAAAATTGAAATTT
>JARHVA010008152.1:107500-237500 GCA_037957365.1 Torreya grandis
TATTTCTACCAATATTAAAATAAATAAAATTATTTTATCAAAGCAACCAAAAATGCAATTTACTAGATTACCACAACCACCTCACACATTGTTGAAAATATTAATTTAAAACAATATTATTAATTTTCCTCCACCACATGAGGTTGATATGAATAAGCTATAATGGTCATTGTATAAATTTATTTTACAAACATAAACATATAATTTATGTTTCACTAATGAGAATGTCATTAAATTTGATAGTTTTATACATGAACATAAGCCTCAACAAAACAACATTAAAGAACTACAAATTTTTAGTAAGACATATTCTAATCATTATATTAATAATGGAACTTTAACATTTCATCACACCTATCATTCTCACTGATCTCTGGCGTCATATGATCACTGTTTATATGGGATTATTAGTTTAATTTAAAATATTCAACCAGATCTCATGATTAAATTTTTAATGATATGAAAATTTTGGATGATGATTTAAATTTTCATACATTAGGTATTAAAGCTTATATTGATCAATAATTTATTTTTAGTGTGTTATTTTACAATGGATCAATTTAAAATGTATGAAAAAATTATATTTATTTATTCATTGGGTTGCACATAAAATGTTATACAAGAAACTACCAAATGTGCTAAATCATTAAATGGTAATCAAAAAACTACATTGAGACACATTTTATTACCTCTTCATTTAGGAACTCATAATTATCTTCATATATCATATATTTACCATAAATGGGGTCTTTGAAATGATATTAAGATGCCTATGGTTGAGAAAGATCCATGTTTTACCTTCAACTACATATATGCCTCAAGTATATCTATTACAACCAAGTTTTTACAACTTTTTGAATAAGTATGAACACCATATAAAATAAATGGTACCTCCTCTTCCAAGTCCACCACCATAATCCAAAGCCAAATGTATGAATTATCACTTTAAATTTTCATTAATGGTGGCATTTAAGAAAATAATTCCAAATATATCAATATAAATGGGGTTTCCAAAAACTCAAAATCAAGTTTATATAGAAAGAGAAACTCCTCCTCAAAAATAAAAAATCATTTAAAATCATTTAAAGGGTTTATTTATTAAAATCAGAATGATCTTTCAAATATCAAATAAGATGCACAAACTTCTACAAAGTCTCATGTGATTATAAATCATTTTACTAGATTTATTCCTTCCACATAAGATCACATGAGTAGTCATTTAGATAGATTTGTTACTAAATACGATACATGTTCTAATTCTAATGTTAGCAAACATGCAACATTTCATCCAAAAAGGCTCAGACATTTACCACTAATCATTGATTTATTTGATTCCTATCAAGACAAAATCATTGGGTAGCTTGTTAAAAAATTCAAAAATAAAATTCATAAAACTTATAATTATAAAAAATTATGTGTACATATCTTTTGTATTGTTGCATCTTCTTGCATTTGTTATCACTTAATCATTTCTTACACATCCTTGGCTTTCATTAAATGTTTTACCTTTGGCCCTTCTTATTTCAAATATCATATCTAATTATCTCAAAATAGGAATCAATAGTGCTCATACAAGCCTTATTCCTCTGTATTATTACAATCTGCATAGACATAAACTTGTTTTATAGCCAAGACAGAATCAATAGCCTAATCGAAAATACCCAACTTTACTGTAAAAATTTAAAAAACTTGTCTTTTGCCTTTCTTCTACCAAGAAATCAAATTTTCGTGATAGTAAGTCTTGATATTTCTACTTTTCATATTTTTATATCATTCATAGTATGAAAAACACTATTTTCATGAAAAATCCCTATTTTCAAGCCACAATGTTTACATCTATGACATATTTTGAAAACTACAAATTTGATGAAATTAGAATGTGTAGTCAATCATCATGCATATTATTAATAATCCCACATTGTCCACAATATCACAATGGGGGAATCTTGCTCATGTTTCACCTTATAAACCTATCCAAGCACACTGTTATCCTAGACACTTATTGTGAGCTATTAAGACCCCCTTTATCTACTTTTATTTTCAACACCTTCATTCATCTTAGTTTTTTCCATTTTATTTTCTAAAATTTAGAAATATGAAAACATTCATATACATCAAAATTTTCAAAAACATTCAAACTATTTAGAAATTTATTTACTATATTTAACTATTCATCACATATTTCAAACAAATCCAAGCAGAGCATTGAGAAAGAGATAAAGGAAGAGGAACTATAGTGAGACAAATTGGTTTCCCATAATTTGATGACACTAAAACAATTGTGATAAAATAAAAACTAGTTATATGTCTAAGATCAATAAAGGTTAATTGAACAATATAATAAGTATTGGAAAATTATTTCATACCAATAGCTTAATAATTATATTTTATAAACCCTTTAAAACATCAACAAAACCCTAAAATATAACTATAGAGAAATCATTAATTTTTATAATAACTTTATTAGAAATTAATACCATTTTGATAAATATCTCTACCCATTAAATATGCATATCACATTATCTAATTAAAAATTTCCCACATCTCCAAAGATAAATAATGCAACACAAAATGTCACCTTATCTATGTGCCCATTACAATGTAGTAAATATTTATAAAATACAATAAAATCATTTTAAAAATATATACCTAATTTAAAATGCATCTAATAAACTCATATTTAATATCATTTCATTGAAAAAATAATTAATTTATAGACACACATCCCATAGGTCTATATGTAATAAAACCAAAGTGGAAATTTAGGATTTTGTATAGACACCCACTACATTGTGGATAAAATTACTTTATTTGTTGATAAAATTGAGGGTCATTTTCCATAACCTTATAGGTTTTTATGAATTCAATGAGTTTGTGGTGAGATGTGAATGACAACCTAGGGATACAATGTACAGAAAAATTCATGCTCTATGTACTTTACCTACATTTTGAAAAAATATAATTACTCACATGGGATGTTAGAAATATGAGTATATATACTAAAACAAATTATTTATAGAATGGTTTGGCTAGTAATTTATGTTGTTTCTTTTAGATTGTTTTTTCCTACATTTGAAAATAATAATATTAAATTGAAATACTAAAAAAATAGTAAAACACATGAATAATTCAGGACTTGAGCAAATAATTATGACTAACATTTATACAAAACAAACCAATAACTTATTATTACATAAATCCTAAGAAGATCCATAAATATTTAAATTATTTTTTAATATTTAAATGTTTAAACATTATTTGATTAAAAAAACTTATAATGATTACATACTCTGAAATAATACATAAATTATAGCAATCTGACTAAATCATAAACAATTTTTTTTTGAGATTTGTGATTCTCATCATTACAAACTGACACTTTACACCAAAATTATATACATAAACTAATTTACTTTAACCCACCTCATAATTATTGAATAACCAATATCTGATCTATGGACACAAAGTTATCCAAAAAATAGGCCTTCACATTATCACACCAAACAAACAAACCAATGTTTCTCTATATAATAAATAAATAATCATTAATTAGAAACTATTCACTTGTCAACATTTTGTATCTGCCACCTAGGCACTAGTCAAAAACAAAAAAAATATATAAAATCCTTTTCAATCTATGTTATCATCTTAAATAATCAAAACCAATTTTAGAGTTTTATGGTTCTCATGCTTATGAACCCAACTTTTCTACCATAACCACAAATGACAATTATCAACATACATTTTCCATTCAAATTTTTAAGTCAACTAAATATGTCATGACAATGATTACACACAAGAAACCTTAGTCTATGAAATCAATCTATAAAAAATACATGCTATTTAAAATCTAGCATGATATGAATAAACCATCTAAACCCCTCATCAATTTGCACTCTCATCTTAAAAAGTAAAACTAATACATTACCAACAACCAACACATTAAATCCTAACAATTTTTTTTTTCATAATTTTCACCATAATGATATATAAACCTATATCAAACATTTTATACCATAAACCCTATTTCAAAAATAACAACCACAACCACCACCCATACTGCCTTATATAAAATGACAATGTATATGAATTGCATTTCATGTGAGAGGATCCCAACATTACTTTGATCTAGGTATTAAAAACATTTCAAGGATATCCTCTTTATTATTCTAGAGTATTGATAATTTTAAATAATAAAACATAATCATACTCATGGTAGCCATGCCATTATCAATTAAATATAAAACTTGATTATTACAAAACATTATGATTTTCAATGATTTTGTGACTTACTGTATCGATCTAGTAAATAATTTAATCCATTATAAAATTTATTTCTCAAACACTTTGCTATCAACATTGATGAAAAACTTTCATATGCACAATTTTTAAAGCTTAGATGAGGGTCTAATAAACCTATCAGTGACTATGTTCTTCACTATAAGACTATGCTTTCCAAAATGACTATTATATTGGCACTTAATGAAACAAAATGTTTTTTCAAACAAATTTTGTTTGAATAAATACATGAGTCCATCTTAATAAAGTTAATTCATTTGAGAAACTTTGTAATAATATAAGAGATATAAAAGTAAAGATTATTTCTCTGAACAAGCCAAAATATACACAAAAAATGATTTGAATAGCTGCAACAATGTTTCAAATCAAGCCATATAAAAAATTCAAATCTCAACATAATAAATAAGATGCCAAGATGACATTAAATTTTTATTTATTAACCTACTAATAAAATTAATTTATTTAGTTATCACAACTTCTATTGTAGCCTTGGGACACTATTATACTTAGAGTTATAAGAAAATCTATAGAATAATTTTTATATGTGGAGCTCATAATATGAGATATGGTTCGTTCAACATTTTTTTGAATTCTTGTCAACATATACACTACGAAAGATCTTTATACACATGTGGATCTAAAAGATAGTAATTGAAGATGGATATGACCTGTTCACTATGAAGGTTTACCTTTTAAATTTTTAAAATGATTTGAAACATGACATTTTTTCACTAATTATATGAGTATTAAGTAAAAAAATTAATTCTTGGTAGAAGGATATCGGTGTCAAACATTTAACCATCTAACCTCCTAGTGAATATTGGAGTGAAAATGAGAGTGAGGTAAGTGAATGAGGGTCAAAAACTCCTAAGAAAAATAAATTTAAGGTTGAAACAAATGAGAAGAGATCCAAGCTAATGTAAAACTTATAAAGATTGATTCTTTAGGAAGGGTAAAACATGAAGCAAAGTGTAAGTTTGGTTTCTCATTTTTTTTCTATAATCTCATAAGCATTATATTTATTTGAGGTGTTTATACCTATTTTTATTGATTTAGGGTATGGGGGAGATTGAATGGTGGTTAATAAAAAGCCAAAGGGTCATTTTAATAAGAACCTAGAACCATTGAATATGACCTTTTATATTGAAAAGGTAATTTCTTGTGATGGACATATATAATTCAGGGTTCACTTCTATTCTATTTTAGGTTTATATCTAGTCTATAGCATGTATGTAGCCTATATCAATTTCTACTATGAGAGTTGTTTCGTTGAAATTTGTGTTTTTTTATCTTTATTTTTGTTGTAAAAGGGTCAAGCCCCTTTAAAAACCGTACTTTCACCAATAATAAAATTAATATAATTATTTTATCAAAGAAACCAAAAATAGAAATTTCTAGATTACCGCAACAATATCACAAATTTTTGAAAATATTAATTTAAAATAATATTATTAATATTTCTCCTCCATGTGAGGTTGAAGTCAAAAATCCAATGAGCAAAGGATTTGATGTTAATACCTTTTATGATTATCATAGATGCATTGGTCGTTATACAAATTGATGTCTATAACTTAAGAATATAATTTAAGATTTACTTGATGACAATATCATTAAATTTAATACTTTTATAGAGTAACATAAACCTCAATAGAATGATAATGTAAAATTTAAAAATAGCCATATTGAAACCAAACAGATAAAAATAATATACAAATGCCAATGTTAGCAATATGCAAATTCTTCTTAAAAAATATAAATAATATAGAATAGAAATAAAATAAAAATCAAATAGATAAACTTGATGTTTATTTAAAAAATGTGAAACCCTGATACCATGTTAGAATAAGTCAATAGGGGATCTTCTAGTAGAAAGATCACATAATTATTTCATAACAATAATGACCCTACTTGTATTTAAAGGCATGCAAGAATGTGTACAACAATTGCTTGATGTATTAGATTTCCTTGCTTACCAATTATGTTCTCTAATCTACTATGTTATAATAGTCTGGTGAAGAGGAATATAAATTAGGAGTATGAGTTAATTCATAGGAGAACTTATTGTGGTACTAATTCTAACTCACTATGGAACTCATATGATAACTCATAGTCGAACTCTATGTAGAACTCACCCTCTCACCCACTTAACCTCTTATGACACATAAATAAGTTGAAGTTACATGTGTAGAAATTATCAATTTAATAAATAATTGGAATAATTAATATCATACACCAATAAACACATCAAGTATGAATCAAACATATTAATGTATGGTCTATTGTAAGATTTGAGAAATTGATCACCTAGTAGTGTCACTTGGTGTACAAAATCAAAATTTTTAAAGATGAAAACCTTTATGACACATCACCATTATACATGTGTGATGTTTTACTTGTGGTTAACCATATATTTATCATTTAAATGTAGACTATGAAGTAAATCCTTGAAATGTTTTGATAGATTATCATGATTTGAAATACCATATATCATACTTAGTTTATAAGCTTTCAATCATTGGTGATAGGAAGAGCAAGAATATTGTCATTTCTAGTAACAACTATACTCTTGATGGTAAGAAGTAAATCTAATAACATCCTTATGGAACTATATCATATTTTGGTTTGTCCAATAGTAAAAAAAGACAAAAAAAATGGAACCATAAACTAGATAAATACAAGGATATCTTTCAGTCACCTAAATAATTCCTACATAATGTACACTAAAAAATAATATTGATTTGATCCCTTAACTACCTCTACATAAAACCTATTTATACAAAATATAATTTCCATATAATGAATAGATCAAGTGGTAGATAAATGAAATCATGGATAACGTACACATCATGCCAAATCATTGACTTGCAAAATCCCATTTGTGCTTATGCCAAATAAGGATGGGAAATGAGGTTTTTAATCAATTAAAAAAATATTATCAAGATTAAAGTGAATAAATATTATCCTCATCTAAATATTAAGTCATTTTTTTCCATATCCATGGTGTATAAGTCTTTTACAGAATTGATCTTAAGTTTGGGTATCATCATATTCATTTTGAACCTCTAGGAATTTGGAATATATTCCTAAAAGCAAAGGAAGTATTTATTGACTAGTTGGTTATGCATTTTAGGTTAAATCATGTAGTGACTTCACTCATTTATATGTTGAATGACATCCTCAACCCCTTAAACTATGTCTTTTTTTAATCTACCTTGATGACATCTTAATATTTATAAAATATGGGATGAACATCTACACCATGTTGAACTACTATTTCACATTTTGTAGAAATGCATTTTTATGATAACATGAATAAATTTTAGTTTTTCATGCAAGAGACAAAATATTTTGGATACATTACACACACAAGGAGTGCATGTGTGAACTTGACCAAGATTCAAGTCATAAAAGAATGGGAAACACCAAATAAATTTACATAGATTTAAATATTGTCAAAATTAAATAATTATACAAGAGATTTATGCTTAATTTTTATCCTTTGAACCTAGATGCCAAAGGTAGAACTGAACAAAGTTTCATCTATTTATTTTCACAAAAAAGATAATTCAATGAACTAAAATTTAGACTCTATTTTTTACTAGTAATTATGTTACTTGACTATAAATTTGGAAGATCATCCAATTCATTTAGTAACAAAATTGACTATCACAAATGGTATTGACAACACAAAAATACCTATAAAAGAGCTAATTTATATTATAATGGATTAAACAACATATGTTTGGAATCAAATATATCTTTAGATTTTATACTCAAGTTAGATGATGAGGGTGGTGAGGGTCAATGATGGAGTGATGAGGGATGGTGAGGATAAATGAGGGAGTGATTAAGGATGGTGAAGGATGAGGAAAGAGTGATTACATATGATGAGGGATGAGGAAATAGTGATTAGATATTATGAGGGATGAGGAGGGAGTGGTTAAGGATGATTAGGGATGATGATAGTCAATCAATAAGTGATTAGGGATGATAAGCCTAAGTGATTAGAGATGATGAGGGATAATTAATTTGTAAATTAGGGAGAGATTAGGGATGAGTAGGGGGTGATTAGGGATGATGAAAAAGAATGAGGAAGAAATTAGGGATGATGAGATATAAGGAATGAGTGATTAGGGATGATGAGGGATGAATAAGGAGAGATGATAGATGATGAGGGATAGTGAGGGTCAATGGAGGAGTGATTACGAATGATAAAGGAGTGATTTGAGATGACTAGGATAGTGAGGGTCAATGAGGAAGTGATTAGGGTTGCTGAGGGATGAGTAATAAATACTTAGGGATTAGGGAAGGATGATAAACAAGTGAAATTAATAGAAATTTGTTTTTTGATATATGTACATCATTAATGTGACCTATGCTACCCCAATCACACCACTTTGGATAAATTTTGAATTACGTGTTTTGAAAACATCAATTTTGGCAAACCTAGGACTCCTATAAATTCCAAAAATTAATCTATAAGGCATGTAAACCTTAAAATGACTCTATGTTTATAAAAATGGAGATTAATTGTAAAATTTATGTCGTGAAATCTTTAAGTTCAATACTTAGACCCTAAAAATTCTTAAGTACTGATCAAATTGGATTTTGAGAAAATATTTTCCACATGGTAAGGTATATAGCTAGGAGATCAACTTTGTCAAATGCAAAGGAGCCTAATTTCTTATATTTACTAAAATAAATTTAGTGTATAAATAAATAAATGTAATGATATTTTATGTACAAAATAATAGCAATGTGATCACATTATTTATTTTATAATAATTCAATCAGGTGATCTACTAACATGATTATGTTATCCATTAACATGATCTCATTATTAATGTGATAACACTTTTAATTTGAATTCAAACACCAAGCCTTTTGGATTGGAAGTGGCTTGGATTCCTAAGCCAGTGGCTTGGATTCCTAAGCCAAATGCTTAGACCTATCAATCTACAACTAACTCTGAGAATTTTGATAAAAATAACAAAATTCATCTTTGATCACCAAATACACTATAAATTTCAATAGTAAAATTCAAAAATGTAATACCATCATGATGAGCATGCTCTCCTCTTTCCAAAAATATGATTTTTATAACTTTTTCACTAATTTAAGGTTTCAAACTATTTTGATTTCTAATTGTACCTTTTTTAGGTCACTATATGCCACAAATGTACATGCCTATACATCTTCATGTAATTTTTTTTTAATTTATCTAAGTGAATAACAAGTTATATGGTCATAAATATACCTAATTCTAAATAAATTCAAAAAAATGATTTTTTAAGGTAGTTGGGCACGTCGCACAACAAGATATCCATTTCTATTTCAGATTTTAGGATCTATTTAATTGTAAAATTAATATTAAAAATATATTCATTGAAAAAATATTAAAAATATAGGTTATAAACAAGAAGATCTTATCTAAATATTCACCAAAGGGTTTCACACAATATGAGATGCTGCTAAAAAAATAGTGCACCACAGGGCCATCTATCTACTATATTTTCTTTAAAAAATAGGAGTTACTCTTCAAATTTTAGATGTTTAACCTAGTTATAATTAACCCCTTTTTTTAAAAAAAATAGTGTTTTTGAAACTAGACTCAAAATTCTATATTTCATGTCCTCGCACAATCTTCAAATTTGGAATGTAGATATCTCAAATTATCTATAGAAGTTTAGCTTTCTAAAATTTTAGGAAAATCATATCCATAGGTAGGCCCCTTTTTATCCCCTAGCTTTATACACTTACCCAATAATATAATATGGTTCATTCAAACTTTATCAAAAAATGTTTGACATAAACACTATAAAGGATCTTCCTAGACATGTGGATTTGAATGTAAGGGATTGAAGATGGATACAACCTCTAGACTAAGGTGGTTTACCTTTTGGATGTTGCAAATGATTTGAAACATGACAGTTGGTCACTAATTATTTGAGTATTAAATAAACAAAATGTAATTCTTGGTGAAAGGATGCTGGTGTCAAACATTTAATAGTCTAAAATGCTAGTGAAGATGAGATTGACATTCTTGAAGGAATATCAAAAACTCTTGACGAAAATAAATTAATGGTTGAAACATAGGAGAAGGGATCCAAGTTAATGTAAATTTTATAAAGAATCATTATTTAGGAAGGGGGAAATTTGAATCAAAGTGGAAGTTTTATTTTTCTATATTTTTTAATGAACTCACAATAATTATATTCTTTGAGGTATCTATACCCATTTTTACTGATTTAGGGGATGTGGGAGATTGGACTATAGTTAAAAACAAGAGAAAGGGTCACTTTAAGAAGAACCTAGAACAACTGAATATGACCCTTCCATGCCAGAAAAAGAATTTCTTGTGAAGGACATAGTTTATCTAGGCTTCAATTCTATTCTATTGTAGGCTTATAGCTAGTTTACATTGTGTTTGCACCCTATATAAATTTTTGCTATGAGAGGTGTTTAATTGGGATTTAAGGTTTTTTTATTAATTTTAATTGTAAAATGGTGAGTACCCTTTAAAAACCCTTATTTTACCAATAATAAAATAAATAAAATTATTTTATCAAAGAAACCAAAAATTAAATTTACTAGATTACCCCAACCACCTAAAAAATTGTTGAAAATATTAATTTAAAACAATATTATTAATTTTCCCAATCCATGTGAGTTTGATATGAATATGTTGATGAGTATATTATTTGATGTTAATGCCTCTTTTTTATTATCATACACACATTGGTCATTTTAAAAATCAATCTTTCATACAAAAGAATATAAGTTAGGATTTAATTGATGACAATGTCATTAAATTTGCTACTACTATAAAGTAACATAAGCCTCAAAAAAATGATAATGCAAATTTGAAAATTTTAGGGAGATGTATTATAATCATTATACTAATAAGGATGCTTCAATAGTTCATCACACCTATCATGCTCACCTACTTCCTGTATTTATGATCACCCTTTAGATGGTATTATTGGTAAAATTTTAATAACCACATCCCATTCTTACTTTAAATGATACAAAAATTTTAGGATGATGATCCATATTTTCATGCCATGGTATTAAATCTTACACTAATAAATAATATATTTATAATGTGTTCAATGATAATGGATCAATTAAAATTTTTTGCATAATTAAATTTATTAATTCATTGGGTTACACACAACATGATATAAAAATAACTACCAAACGTGTTAAATTATTCAATGGTAATAAATAAGCTTCTTTGGGACATATTTTATTTCCTCCTGGTGTAGGCAGGGTAATACTATCTACTTATTTCATAGTTTTACAAAAATATGGGATTTTTAATATGTTATTAGGATACCTATGGTTGATAAAGCTCCATGTTTTATGTAAAATGGTACATATATGCCTCAAGTATATTTATTACAACCAAGCTCCTAAATGTTTTGGAATCAAGTATGACCACCCTATACAATAAATGGTACTTCCTCCTCCCCATCCACAACCACAATCCAATGCTAAATCTATGCAATAGAAAAACATTCGTTCACTGTTTGCATCTAGGAAATTTTTTCCAAATTTATCAATACAAATGGTGTTTCCAAAAATTCAAAATCAAGTTTATATAAAAAGAGAACCTACACCCCAATAATAAAAAAACACTTCAAAATCATCTAATGGGGTTACTTATTAAAATGGACATGAAGTTTCATATGACAAATAATGGGTACAAACTTATACAAAGCCTCATGGTATTATACATAATTCTTCTAGATCTACTCCTTCCATGTAATATCAAATGCATATTCATTTGGATAAATTTTCTACTAAATATGATGCATGTTATGATTTTGATGTTTACACCCCTTAAAACTTCATCCTAAAAGGGTAAGACATTTACTGCTAATCACTAATTATTTTGATTCCTATCTAGGTAGAATCATTAGGTAGCTTGTTTAATTTTCAAACATTCTTTAAATTAAAATAACAAACTTTTACAATAATAAAAACATGTTTATATATATCTTTTGGATTGTTGTATCTTCATCATCCATTTTATTGCATTTGTGATCACTTGATCCTTTCTTCTATGCCCTTGGATTTCATTGAATTCTTGGCCTCTGGCCACTCTTATTTTCAAATCTCAAATATTATTATCTCAAAATAGTAATTAATGGTTCTCATGCAGGCCATGTTCCTCTTTGTTTTTACATTCTACACTAACACAAACATATTTTTTAGCCAAGACCAAATCATCATTTTTGTATAAAACCACCTAACATTATTGTTTAAACTCCATAAACCCATATTTTACCTTTTTCTTCCAAGAAATCATTTTTTTATAATATCGAACCTTAATATTTATATTTTTCATATTTTTGAATTAATTATCATATGAAAACCACTATTTCTCATGCAAAATAGCTCTTTTCAAGCCACAATGCTTTCACATGTGACATATTTCAAAAAATACACATTTTACAAAATGAAAATGTACATTCAAAAATCCTACATGCTATTACCATTCATTCATGGTTCACAATATCACAATATGGGAATATTGCTCATGTTTCATCTTACAAATGTAGAATTATGAATCAAAATCCTAGTGCATAACTTGGAGATTGTTATGAATCTAGAATTATGTGAATTAATCCAATGTAGATTGCAACCTATTTCACATCTTGGGGTTAAAAGTACCAGCTGAGTTAAAGTGAGTTTTCAACATTCATCAATGGGTATCACTACTATTCTACAATTTAGGATTTGATCGCCTCCAATCTTCTCCACTATTTCAACTAAGGAACCATATTCACCATGTGCTTCATGACAGGTACCGATTCTCCCATTATTAAAGGAAGCCTCATCAAAAAAAAAATTAAAAATAAGACAAAATAGGTTTTACACATGTAGGAGTATTCTTTCCACACTCCTAGGTTTTACATAATATTCAGTGGCCTATTTAAATAATGTCATGGATTTTAGATTAATGTTTCAGTTAGGATTTATGATTATGGTAGATAAATAGTATATGGTTCATATGATTTTTAGTTTACATGTTTCTCTAAGAAGCACTTTATCCCTTTATATTAACCCTAAACATTTTATACTAAAAAAAGTATATGCAACTTCACTAACTCCAAAATCTACAAAACTTATACATTGCTATGGTACATGGTCATTTTCTATCATTGATGTTATTAGATTTGACATTAAATAATTAATTTTTCATTTGATTTGATTATAGAGGAAACCCTTTTGCACATTAGTTTATATTATCAATTGGTCGTATAGACTAGTTTTTTACTAAACTTGAGCAACTGATAACAATTCAGGAAGCACTGATGTAAGAAATTTGTGTATATATTGTATGTGTTACATTATTTATATTTGTAACTCCTAACTACATTCATTCTATCAAATGGTATCTTGGAATGGAGATGTTATAAAGAATTGTAACAAAGAATAATCAAAGTTATCTTAATAATTCAAAAGGTTCAATTTTTTTTTTTAATTCCTAAATTGTATTTTCATAAATTTCAAAACATTGTAATGGTGTAATAAAGGATATAATTAAATATGTTTCAAAATATTTTTATTTACATATGTTTTTCAATGTAACATTTTTTGCATTGCATTATTTATTCATGTAAAAAACATTATTCATATACTAATATAAATTTTCATCAATAAATCATAAAATTATTCTTGTCAGTTTTAATTAAAATTAGATTTTTTTATTATCAACAAGTTAAATCTAATGATTAGGGTTCGCAAGAATTCTTCATAGATATATATATAAAAAAAATCGGTCTTTATTTTCTTAGATTGTGTTGGCTTCTTCAATTAATACATTTGTTCGCATCCTTTTCCAATCTTTGAAGGAGTTCGTTGATTTTTTTCACTTATGTTATGACATTGGTTGTGAATATTTATTTTTTTGTGTGTTTTGAATTTTTATCATTTCAATTGTTTGCATAGAAAAATTATAAAATCAAAATCAATAATGCAACAACATATCAATGAATATATTAACATTATATAATTTCTTATGCTATTGGTGTTACATTATGTCATTCTAGCCTCTCTTCATTCTTGTTTTTATATTCTCTAAAATGGTGTTCAATTGTGTGAAGTGTTCCCAAACCATAAGATGGTTCCATTTTTAAGACATTCCATTATTCTCATAGGTGACCGAGTCTAGCTACTCCCAATGAATCACATAATAATATTTGCAATAAAATCATATAGAACAATCATTTATGGAAACTTAAAAAACATTGTCATGACTGTTCTTTGATAATTTTTCACATCCATATGTAATGTTCAATTATAAAATAATGGGATAATTTTTAGTTTAAAATTTGGAGTAACTTAATGGTTAGTTATGAAAAAAAATATAATCTTTTTTTCTTTTTCATTTTTATTATTTTATGAATTTAAGATAATAATAATGTTTCTTGGTATTGAGCTATTAGTATCTACATCCATTTACATGCTCTCTGAAACCACAACATAATATAACCATGTTTGAAAGACCTTATAGTAGAAAACTTTGAGAAAAACATAAATTCATTATCACATTTATCAATTTATTTTGCACTAGCACAAAGAGTGTTTAGCATTAGGAAAAGTGGTTAATACCAATATTCATAGGAGTTGGGAAACAAAGTAGAGATAAGATGATCCAAGTATTGTGATGTATGTTTAGTCTTTAGATTAAAACCATCTTTGGAAAAAAAAATTGCATGGGGTCTTATCTTTAATTTTGCTCTTTTCAAAATACTAAACAATTGGAATGCTTCAAATAAATTTGGAAGTACATATAATGTAGTTTTCTCTCTGGAAAATACAAATGTATGAGTAGATTTTTAAAAAATATTCATTGAAAAGAGAAAATTGTTTCCACTGGTATCAACCTTTTGGTTTTTTTGTAGGATGTGTATGTGTGTGTGTGTATGCGTGTGCACATGCGCACTTTTAATATGTTGAAATTATTTTTTTGAGAGTGGTGCACATGAAAAAATATATAGGTCCAACATGACATTTAGAAATTCCACAATGTGTCAGTCCTTCTCATAACTTTAAGGAACCTAAAAACCTTCCATTCAAAATGGCTTTGGATATGACAATACATAAAAAAATATTGCTAACATTTGTAAAAGAAACACTTGATATTGGGAATACTAAATGTCAAGGTCTAACTTTGAGTGCATTATCAAGATTTCAATCCTTACAAATCCTTCACATTTTACCTTCTTTCTCTTTCAATCAATATAAAAATAAATAAGATAAAACATACATACATATTAAGAAAAAAGAATAACAAAAAATTTATTCTTTATCAAACTCGCTTCTAATAATAAATCACAAATATCTCACATATATTATTTTTATTCACTTTTTTTCTTAACATGTCTAATTCTTTATTTATTTATTTCTATTTTTTTTTTAAAAACACAAAAACACAAAAAACCAAACCTTTTTAAAATCTCCTTTGTTCATGGTTCGCCGCTTCTTTTTTGAAGCATTTGTGAGACATTTCATTTGGTTCACATTGCACCTCGAAATTGGTAATCTAGATTGATATTAGAAAGACACTTTAAGAAAAAATTAGGTGTTTCCGGGATTCATTTTTTTCACCGACCCTGTTTCAAATTAAGCCGTGAAATTTGTCGAACAAAATTTAAAAATTCCATTTTATTGTTCCAAGGATAGTTTGGTTGCAGCGTGGACACTAGATTTTAAAATAAAATAAGATATTAATTCGATATTGATCAGTTACAACAGTTCTAGAAACGCTGATAGTGACGTGGTTTATTAAAAATTGAATTCCAAAATTTTTTCAAAGTCGGATGAGTACATACAAACTGAACAGTGGTCAAACATTGAATTCCATGTTAAATAATTACAATATTTTCATAAAATTACATTACAACAGTCAAATTTGAATTCCATAACTTATTCCCATATTGACATGTTTTATTAAAAATGGAATTCCAAAACTTTCTGAAATGTATTTTATTGAAACTTGAATTCCATTACTTTTCAACACATACAAACTGAACAGTAGTCAAACTTTAAATTCCATGTTAACCAATTACGATACTTTCATAAAATTACACGACAAATATAACAACTACAATCAAACTTAAAATTCCAAAACTTACTGAAACTCCGACACCAACAGTAAAGTGGTTTATTAAAAATAGAATTCCAATACTTTCTGAAACTCCGACAGTGACGTGGTTTATTGAAACATGACTTCCAAAACTTTTACGCACATGCAAATTGAACAGAAGCCAAACTTTGAATTCCATGTTAGACAATTACAATATTTTCATAAAGTTACACCGCGACCCGTAACAACAGCAGTCGAACTTCTCGATCGGCTATACAAGGACTCGTTGAGAGCAAGAAACTTTTATAAAAGAAGAGAAGAAACTAACATTATTCTCACTTTCAAATCTGATCAAGTAGAATTAGACTGGTTAGGGAGTATGGAGATTCTATTGCTTATGATTTCATGCCTGCTATTTTTAAGCAATAATCAGCATCTATTCGGTTCCGAAGCAGCAACATCTAATTTGGGTCAGTACAATTTTTGAAAGTTTTGTTCCTATGAATTTTTTCGCTTTCGTTAGATAGATGCAAACAAAATTCGGAAGCCGCTAATCAGAAGGTAAAAACGCAGCCTACTGCTGCCTCTGTCGATAACTAGTCGATAAACGTTGTCCGGGCAACAGTAGGGAGCGTTTTTGAAAGATGTATAGAGTTTTCTATTTATTGTTTTCTTAGTTTTCAGGTTTGAATGCTGGCAATCTAACATTTCAGTGTGACCCGGAACAGTGGATTTCAGATGGCTCTCCTACATTTTATTTTCTATGATATATGATAGTCTGTGTCAGTGATATCGGATGCTTTGTGCTTGATTTTTGCAGAGTACCCATATTCGTTTATGACTACAGATGCTGAAAAGGCAGCTGCAAGAACATATGATTACATTGTCGTTGGAGGAGGTACAGCCGGGTGTCCCCTTGCAGCAACACTCTCCCAGCACTATTCTGTTTTGGTATTGGAGAGGGGAGACTCTCCTTATGGAAATCCGGACATCGAGGACTCCAGTGGTTTTTTCAAGATTTTGTTGGATGGCAATAACTACCCCTATGTAGCTCAGAGATTTGTCACAGAAGATGGAGTGCAGTTGGTAAGGGCCAGAGTTCTAGGAGGGGGATCAACTATCAACGCTGGCTTCTACAGCAGGGCGAGCCGTGAATACATTCAGAAGATGAAGTGGGATGAGAAACTTGTAAACGAGTCGTTTGAATGGGTGGAGAAGTTGAATGCCTTCAAACCCTATCAGCTTTCTGTTTGGAGTTCTGCTGTCAAAGACGGTCTTTTGGAAGCTGGTGTGCTTCCTTACAATGGATATACTTTGGATCATGTAGAGGGTACCAAGATCAGTGCTTCGACTTTTGATAACAATGGAAAGAGACATACAGCAGCAGATCTTCTCAAATATGCTAATCCTGATAACATTGTAGTTCTTCTCAACGCTACCGTCAACAAAATCCTCTTTAATTTGGCATCAGGTACATTTACATCTTCTTTCGTATATAACTTGCCTTGTTCACAGCCAAAAATTTTATAATGGTTTTGTCTCAATTCTCAAATTATATATATCTTCATTTCTGATAGATGATAATAGGCTTGATATTAGATAATCTTAGTTTCTTACTTTAGCTGGAGGTGCTCGATCATTTTATTACGTTTGAAAGACTTAATATGTTATTAATTTCCAATCACGTTAGGTTTTTTTTTTTTTTCGTCTATGTGTATATATTGTTGCGTTGTTTTTTGTGCATTAACTCATCTGGCAAGAATTATACTTATTGAAAAATACTTTTCAGAAATTCGAACCTAAAACTCAATTATAAGAACACCCTATTTATGATAATCTAACCTTTCAGCTTCAAAAGAGCAGCACTTTAGCTGCAATTAATAAAATAAAAAATATATAATTAATAATAATAATTTTTTAAATGAAAATAAAGAGTGTGTATATTTGATACAAAAATTTGTTTTGTAGGAAAGATAAAGGCTAATGGTGTGGATTTTACCAGTGGTGTGGATGGCCTCTCTTATCAAATATCAATCAATCAATTGTCACATCACAACGAGGTAATTTTATCGGCAGGAAGCATAGGCAGCCCTCAGCTTCTCCTTTTAAGTGGAATCGGCCCATCACAACAACTCAAAAAATTGAATATCCCGGTATTGTTAGATTTAAAATCAGTAGGAAAAGAGATTCAAGACCCACCCCGTACCACCATCATCATAGAATCCCCTAAACCACTTGAATTTTCTAGCATACAAGTTGTGGGAATAGTAGACAATTCAAATTTCTACATCGAATCTGGAAGCTTTATCCAACAAAACAATGCCACGAATTCTCAGTATTATGGAATTATTGTTAGTAAAGTGGCATTTCCATTATCAAGGGGTGAGCTTTTGCTCAATAACACAGATCCATGGGATACCCCCTCGGTTCGATACAATTACTATTCTCACCCTTTTGATCTACAAGAATGTATGCTTAGTGTGAAGGTAATTGCTAATATTACTAAGACATCCTCAATTCAGAAGTTTGCATTCATTAGCAATGACAACTCTAGCATGTTACGATTTCTTGGGCCAAAGTTTCCCGAAAATCAATCAAATGATGAAGCACTTGCCAAGTTCTGTACAGATACAATAAGCACAATATGGCATATCCATGGTGGGTGTCTAGTTGATTTTGTGGTTGATAAAAAGTACCGAGTGAAAGGTGTCGACAACCTGAGGGTTGTAGACAATTCAATTTTTAAACAAAGTCCAGGGACCAATCCACAAGCCACTACCATGATGCTTGGAAGGTATTTATTTATTTATATTTATTTATTTTCAAGTATTTCAAAATTTCATTTTAATAATACATTCTAATGTTATATTCTATATATGCAGGTATACAGGGCTGAGTATCCTTCGAGAGCGTGCAAACAATTTAGTGGTTAATGATAAATTAGTGACCTACAAAGATGAACTTTGATGATTAATCTCATCTATCATAATAAACTTGTAATAACATTGTATCAATAACGCTAAATTTGTTATATTATAATATTTTTTATGCTTCAAAATTTATATTTATATGAAAAATAAATAAATAAATCAGTAACATTTTATATTATCTTATATAAGTTCAATCAAATATCGTGACAATATCTTGTTGTAATTGTCTATTGAAACAAAATTTTCATGCCCAATGCACAATGAATTTAAGTTCTAAACCCAATTGAAAAAATATGCAGCAGCTTGGGTTAATTTTATTACAACTTATGAAATATGTTTATATTATTAATAAAACGCGAAGGATCGAAACAAATGTCATAATGTAAAATGAATAAATGTGTTTAAGTTATTCATAAAACATGTAATCGTGTCTAAATAAATAAATATATATAAAGTTGGCATGATTATAAAAAATTTAGTATGGAGCAGGGAAAAGCAAATGCAATTTAGAATTCTCCTTTTCTAAGGAGTGATTGGGGACGGGAATAGAATCCCACATGTGGTGGAAAAGATAATATCAATAAATGTATTCACGCCATTCATACAGCATGTAATCATGACTAATTTAATATAAAATGAAAAAAATAGATTAATCGAAAAAAGGGAAAGAAATGCGATTTAGAAATATTTTGTTCTATAAAGTGATAAGTGATCGGATGACAGTTGTTAAAATCATATATCTGCAATCATAATTTTTATGCAAGACATAAAGAACCTATAAACTCGTAGAGAGCGGAGGCAGGAATACATGCTATAAAATTTGAAGAAACCATGAATATACAGTTCATGTGTTTTTGGAGAAGAATAAGTGACTAAAATATTAGATGATGACTCGGTTCGTCGCCTCATTATTTTTTCATTCAAGTAATAAATCCCTACTATAAAGGTATAAAATTAAGTACATATTCGAAGATAATTATAATATTTTGATATTGTGTAATTTATCAGCTGATAATACAATGGTAAAGGATTTTTTAAAACAATTGTGATCATCATTAATTTTTATGATTAATATATGAAATATGAATATAAAATAATTGATTTAATTATACAAATATAAATAAAATGTGAAAATTACAACAAAGAGTTTTTGTAAAATTTAGTTTCTCTTGAATTTATGAGATGGATTTAAAAATGAAGATATATTAGATCCTTATTTATTAGATCTCTATTCAGATAAATTAGACTTTTTTATATTTATTTCTTTTGAATGCATCTACATGCATTTAAAAATGAAGATATATAATATATTTATTTAGATAAATTAAGATTTGTGTATATTTATGAACCATTCAAATTTAAATTTGGATTTGATTGGTATAGAAGCTGGCTTAAAATAGTTTTAAAAGTAGAGAATGCATGAGATTAGTCACACATGATGTGAAGAGAAGGTCCTAATATTAAATTTAATATGAACATGGGTCTCACATTTTGGACATGCTAGAAGCATGAGGCGTACAATTCTTTTGAGAGAGGGAAAAGGAAGGGAAAGTAATGCAAATAAGGTAGAATGATAGTTGGATGGTTTGAAGAGAGGATATATGAATTAAAAAATACATAAATTATAGTATTAATATTTATTTGTGCCATTGATTAATAAATATATTAACATTTTAAAAAAATAAAAATTTATTAAAAAATAATTCAATATCAAAATAAACAAGATATGGTATAGATATATTTTTTTAACTTATACTTATTTTAGAACAATCAGATACTTATTTGAGCCTATCATAATAAATTTACATATGCATAATTTCATAGGACAATCTTTTAAAATGTAGAAGATAATAAGAAGTAAAATCAATACACCTGATTTGTATAGAGAGGTGTGTTTAACATCTACGCACATCAAAGTGCCTCAAAATTTGTACAAAATATATATACAATACAGAGTACAAAAATTAATATTAAAATATATAGATTAACAAAATATCAATTATTACATAGAAAGCAATGTTAAAATATATTCTAAATATTTTTCTCACTAAAAGAACATGTTAAGTGCCTCCAAGTTTGTACAAAACTTATGTATAATGAGGAGCACAAAATTTAGTATTGAAATATAGAGATGAACAAAATATCAATTCTTACATACAAAATAAGCACAAAATATATTTGAATTTTTTTTATTAAAGAAACATGTTTCGTGTCTTACATACATCTTATCATTGTAACAAGTAAAATATGAATGTCTTTTTTTATAGGAGGAAAATCTACATTAAAAATTTATAGTCTAAAGAAATTAAATTAGTTAAATGCATGTCTCTTTTATGTGATGTGAGGTGAATCTTTGAAACATATATTTTATAAGAAATTTCTTTAAAAACATCATTTCCAAGATAAAATCTAAAATAATTGGTACATAACATATAAAGATATGAAATTAGATATTTATATTTTATAAATAATTTTTCTTATATAAATTTATAATATATAATCAATATAAATTCAATAATAATGTATTTTACATAAAATATATAAAAATATTATTACATAATTAATAAAATATCTGAATGCAAAAAAGAAATTAACAATCTAAAATTATAAAAAATAATCTCAAAAAATAAAAATAAAACTTAAATTAATATGTGTAATAATTTTTTCCAATTAACTACATCATAATCATCATGAAAACCAAAGAAAACAATAAATACATTATATGTAATATGGCTCGTGACACTATTAAATCTTATAAAAGATTGAATACAATAAACACAATATTATATATATGACCAAGAATAAAGTAACCACCTCAAACAATAATTCACATGATGTATGAAAGCACATTAAGTCAATGAAATCACATCAAGTACGAATCAAACATATTAAACACTTTAAAGACATGTTAAGCATGAAAAAATCACATAAACACTTTGAAGACACATTAAACATGTAAATGTGTTACGAATAATATCATAGAAGAAGATATAAAACCAAGTAGGAAGTAAACGTTTTAAATGTGGATAAATAATTTATAATGTACACCTTACGTGTTTCAAGGCATGTTATACAGTTAGCAACACGCTAAACACATGATTCCATACCAACCATGGCGAATCATACTAAATAAATAATATATATTCCATATTTAAAAAAAAAGTATATGCATTTTCACTTACTTCAAAATATATAAAACATATACATTGCTATGATACATGGTCCTTTTTTATCATCTATGTTATAAAAATTGACATTAAATAACTAATTTTTCATTTGCTTTGATTATAAAGGAATCATTTTACACATTAATTTATATTATTAATTAGTCTTTTTAGACTAATTATTTAGTAAACATGAGAAACTTACACTAATTTAGGAAGCATTGATGTAAGGATTTTGTATATATATAAATTTTTAGAAAAAAAATTGAAAAAAAATTAACAAAAAAACAATTACATTATTTGTAACACATACATAATAGTCAAAGAAATCAAAGGCCAAAAGCCTATAAGTAAACAACCAAATAGTCCAAGAAATGAAATACACTAGGTTCTTGGAGAAAAACTAAATAGGGATTAAGGCTTTACATGCCAACTGGCTCAAGCTTGCATTAAAACATATTAATCTACATCTATCATTTCTTAACTTTCTTGATCTTTACCTCAATCTAAATTCTAAGTGGAGTTCGTCAAACCACCTGTTGAAGGTCTGCATATTGTTTATCTAAGGCATCTAAGGATGTCTCCTTATTAAAGTAAAAATATTTTGATATGCAAAGTCTCTTAATCCCTCCTAATGAGCTATCATTGATATCTATCCTTTAAAGCATTGGATCGCACATATTCATCCCTTTGTTACACTTTTTTGATGCCACCAAAGTATTATTGGATTCTTTGTTGGTATTTTTGTTGTCCTCAACATGTGGATCAACCCTACTCATTATGTCTCCACCTTTTGTTGGGTGTATTGACAAATGATGTTGGGTCTTTGGCTTAGAGGTGGCATCCCTTTTCACTTTTGAAAATTTTCATGCCTGAGAGAAAACTTCGAAGAGATACCCTATTTCATCACACAAATGGCACTGAAACACTACATTCCCAAAGTCCAGGGTTTGTTTCCATGTCCATGAACCAAGTTTAAGGATTATGCTTTCTAGTAAGCCTTTATTGAGGTCACTCTCTAAATAAATACATGAAAATTTGAACATCTCTTGACTTAAATGGGATTGATTATATTTAACAAAACTAACCAAATCATTCTCATTATTAGAAAGCACATCCAAATGCCAAATTGGGAAAGATAGGTTTGAGAGACAAACCCAAACAAGCATTTTGAAGACAATAAAAATATTTGTGTCAAAATCTAAAAACTATGGAATAGTAAAAAGGCTCATTCTTCCCCAAAATCATGGGCCCTTCTCAAGGATGGTGTGGTAGTCATCAAGATTATGGATTTGAACTATGAAGGATACTTTTGAGCAGAATATCAACAAATACTCTTTATACCAATGTGTTTAAATATATTGGTGCAACTCTTCATTTTTGGCTAAAAAACATTAAAGAAACAAATAAGTGTGCTTGTTTTTAAAGAATCAATCATTTCATTTACCGCAGCATGTTGTACTTTGATTTTCATTGTGCTTCATCCATTCTCTCAAAAATGTATGAATTTATCTTGAAACGAGAATAATATTTTGTGATGGTCTTAGACAAAATTTCTTCCTTGAAGGAGCATGGGTTTGATGAAGCAGGTTGACCAGAACCAACTCCTCCTCCCTGCATACACATCATCACAAAGAGGAGAGAGTCTTTATCGATATTGTAATCAACTAACTCAACATAGTTTGCCACATATTTCACCTCATAAGGAAGGCAAAGGAGCTTCACTAGAATTCCTTAAATTTGATCGAACTTATGTTTAAGTTCCAGAACATAGTCTGACCTTTTTACCTAGATGCAAAACATCTTTCCCTGAAAGGATTGAATCATGACCTAAAATCCTATAATCCCCCTCCCAAAAGGTCTTCCATTACCATGTCACTATTTTTCCCTTTAAATTTACTATGTTACTCGACAAACAAGTTGTCACTGCCTCTATAAAAAAATGTGTGGATTTTCACAAGTTTATGCCTACAAACAAAATTGAAGGTCAAAATAACTAAAAGGATTGAGTTTCCCCTATCATCTTTTCCATAATCTATGCCCTTTGTTGTTACCATCGTAATAGTAATAATCCCTAGACAAGAAACCCTAACTTTGAAAAACTCCTTTTCCTAATTTTTAATATATATTAGAAGTGTTGCATTATTATATTTTTAACTCCCAGCTACCTTCATTCTATCAAATGCTCTCTTAGACTGAAGAAGTTATAAATAATTATAATTCTTGTAATACTTCAGAATGTTCAATTTTGGTTTTTTTATTCTTAAAATATATTTTTGTATATTTCAAAACATTGTAATGGTGTGAGAAAGGAGGCAAACAAATATTTTTTTAAATTTTTTTATTTAGATGTGTTTTTGAATGTAACATTTTACACATTACATTATTGGTTAAAGTGAAAAAAATGTTCATATAATGATATAAATTTACATCAATAAATTGTAAAATTATTCTTATAAGTTTTAAATAAAATTAGAATTTTTCATTATCAACTAGTTAAATCTAATGATCTCAAGTTTTGCTTGAATTCTTTATAAATATAAAAAATAATTTTTCTTGGATCTTTATTTATTTAAATTATGTTGGATTTTTTAATCGATACATTTATTTGTATTCTTTTCCAATCTTAAAAGGAATTTAGTGATTTTTTTCACTAATTTTATGATATATTTGTTGTGAATATTTTATTTTTGTGTCTTTTGAATTTTTAAGATTTCTATTGTTTGCATAAAAAAAATTTAAAATAAAAATCAATAATGCAACATTATATCAATGAATCTATAAACATTATACTATTTCTTAGGTTATTGGTGTTGCATTGTGTCATTTTATTATCTAAACTAATGGTTGGTTACGTGAATTGTTCTTGAACTATAAAGTGGTTTCATTTTTTATATATTAAGTTATTTTCATAGGCGACTGAGTCTAGCTACTCCTAATGAATTGCATACTAAACTTTTCTTGAAAATCATATAGACCAATCCTTTATGGAAACTTAAAAACCATTGTTATAATTATTCTCTCGTGATTTGTCATATCTATATGTAATGTTCAATTATAAACAATTATTAATATAATGGAATAAGTTTTAGTTTAAAATTTGGAGTAACTCGATGATTAATTATGAACCAAATAATAGTCGATTTTACTTTTTCATTTTTTGTTATTTTATGAATTGAAGATAATAATGATGTTTATTGGTATTGAGTTGTTAGTATCTCTGTCCATTTGTACTCTCCAAATCTACAACTTATCATAACTGTGTTTGAAAGACCTCATACTAAACAACTTCGAAAATAAAAGATGAAATTCATTATCGCATTTATCAAGTTATGTTGCACTAGCACAAATATTGTGTAGTAGCAAGAAAAGTCGTGAATACTAAGATTCATAGGAGTTGGGAAACAAATTAGAGATAAGATAAACTAAGGATTGTGATGTATAGTTAGGCTTTAGATTGAAAGGATCTCGGAAAAAAAATTGTGTGGGGTCTTAGCTTGAATTTTGCTCTTTTTAAAAGACCAAACAATCATAATGATTCTAATAAATTTGAAAGTAAATATAATATATTTTTCACTTTAGAAAATACAAAACTATGAGTGTTTTTAAAAAAATATACATTGGAAAAGAGAAAATCAATTCCATTGGTCTTAACCTTTTAGTGCTTTCGTAGGATTTTTTATTTTTATTTTATTTTTATTTTTATTTTTATTTTTGCCTTTAATCTACAGAATTGTTTGACTTAGAGTGATGCACATTAAAAAATATATAGGTCCAACATGGGATCTAAAAATTCTTCATAATGTCCCAATCCTTCTTATAACTCGAAGAAACCTAAGAAAAACTTCCATTCAAAATGGCTTGAAATATAACAATACATAAATTATATGGACTAATATTCATAAATGAAACACGTGATATTGATAATATTGAATGCCAAAGTCTAACATTGAATGCATTAACAAGACTGTGCTCTTTAGAATACTTAGATTTTGTTTGTTTTCTCTTTCGAACAAATAAAAAATACAAGATAACACATAGATCCATATTAAAAAATAATAATAGTAAAAAATTATTCCTTGTATCACAAATATCTCACATATATTATCTTTGTTCACTTTCTTCCTTGATATGTTTTAAACATATTTCAAAAGTCAATCTTAAAAAAAATTATACAATAAATCTTTTTAAAACCTCTTATTTATGATTGGCAGCTTCTATTTTTTGAACCATTTGTAAGACACTTTATTTTACATCAACTTTTACATTACTCTTCGAAATTACTAACCAATTTTGATATCAAAAACACAATTTATCAAATTAAAAAAATAAAACTAAAAATAAATAAATAAACAAAATAAAAATAAAATTTGATGTTTCCGGGATTCATTTTTCTTCACCGACCCAGTTTCAAATTAAACCGTACAATTTGTCTTGATGTTGACAAAATTTAAAAGTTTCATTTATTATTCTGAGCTTAGTTTAGTTGCTGCTTAGACTTTGATTTTTAAAATAAAATAAGATATTAATTCGATATTGACCATTTACAATAGTTCCAGAAACTCCGACAGTGACGTGGTTTATCGAGACTTAAATTCCAAAACTGAACAGTAGTCAACCATGCTAGCCAATTACAATACTTTCATAAAGTTACACAACTGTAACAACATTAAGCATTAAAAAATCACAAATCAAACATGTTGTAAACGTGTTACGAATATATATATATATATATATATATGAGTTAACATTGTAAATATGGATAAATAATTTATAATGTACATCTCGGATATTTTAAAGTATGCTATACAGTTAGCAGCATGCTAATCATATGATTCCATACCAAGCATGAGGAATCATGCCAAACAAATTATTTATATATTAGATGATATAGAAAATATATAACTAATACGAAATAAGTGATCGATAAAAATAACAAATTTAATAAAACTTATAACGAACACGTAAAACTGAAAATGAATATAAAACAAAGTTGGAAGAAAAGCTTACGAACATCTATAAAATATTATAAAATAAAAAATTTATAATTAAAAACATATAAAAATAAATATATATTTAATAATAATTATAATATATTAATTTTATGTAACTTATAATTAAGAATATAAAAATAATAAAATTTAAAAAAAAAATGATCATTAAAAATGTTTATATTTAAAATATAAAATATAAATTTAAACTAATTAATTTATTTAAATATAAATTAATTAATTTATATAATCATATAAATAAATAAAAAATAATAGATTTACATAAAAGGAGATCCCTACCCACCAAAAACCATCATTCAAGTTCATTTCACCTGAAGGTCTCTTTCCCAAGCTGTGGCATCATCATTTAACACTTATTGTGGGTTTTGAAGAATGGATAAAATAATAACAAACATTGAAAGAAATAACATAGTGATTTAAAACAAAGAAAACCAATATAAGTGTTTAGTAAAACCAAGAAACTGAGAAAGTTCGATCAAACGAAATAAATTTCTAAAACAAAGAGATATCAACAATCAAAATAAAATATATGACAGAGAAATACATTTCCAAATTTAGTATTTAATATGGAGGAAAGTTGAAAAGAGAAGGAACAATTCTATAAATAAAGTATACATGATTATAGAAATAGAAGAAATATAAAATGATAAAAAATTAAACTTGTTATAGTAATTAAAATTTGGCTATGAATATTTGATCTTGTATGATTTAGTTTTTAAAGTTTCAATTAATTTGTGTGTTTAATTATTATGAATATTATCATCATATTCTATCATAATTATAAGCGAAGACTTGTTTTATTTACAAAATGTCATTTATTATATATAGAAACATTTTAATCACTAAAAATATCATTATGCATTTTTATGCCTTCGCCTTGAATCAAAATTTAGCACATACTTTTAAGGACATCAATACTATGTAGGGTTAAAAATGTTTGAGGGGTTTTTATCCTTATCTTCCTTATCTGTCCACATGACACAAATGGTCATATTTTTAAATGAAACCCTCCATTGGATCGGCATTCACATTTTTGGGCTTTCTTATGTGTGGTAATCTATTTGGAATTAATATAAAAACATATTCAATTCATTTCTTATAAAACTTAGAAAAAAATCCATTCGAAGGCTTACATACAAGTGCACGTTAAGAAATGTTTCCTTATTCCCTCCAAATTAGGGTCCAAACACCTCAAACAGTCCTCAGTGATGTCTCAACTCAATTTTATACTACATTAACTCAACATGATCAAGTATTCATTATATTGTAAGTGCATTCACATATTCAAAGGAACATATTTGCACAAATTATTTAAGTGGGAGAACTACATAGAGGTTTCAACCCTCTTCATAGTATTAGTATGTAGGTAACACTCAACACATTTTAGTTTTGAGTTGTAACACAACTCCAACTACCAACTCCTTTTTATTCCTTTGTATCACTTACTTTTGTGTTGTACACAAGTTAATATTTTTTAATTCAAAAGATCTCTAACATGGCCTTGCACACATTATTAAATGTAAAATCATCATAAAAAAGTATATTTTACATACTAAAAATGGATTGTTCCCTAGATTTTTGCATTATGCCAAACGATAAAAATGCAAGACTTAGAGAATAACACCAACCATTATTGACCCTATTGGGCATACCTATCAGTGTAACACATTGGGATCACCTTCTGTGATAATTTTGGGTTTCCATATTTGTCATTATTTCTACAATTTTTTTGTTAACAAAATTAGCATAAAATATAAAAAAATCTAAGTATATTCCTATTTTGTATAGTATATCCTTATTCGTATTATTTTTATTTCATCATTTTTATTTTTATTTTATCATTTCATATACTAGCTTTACTCATGTAAGAAAGAAGAATTTGGGAAGAAGATGATTGGATCTTAGATCCATATCTTCAATCCATGCACTAAAGAATGTAGGTGGGAAGCCAAGCTACATCATATAGAACACACAAGCCTACAAGTGATCCTATTCACAAGAAGGGGCCATTGAATGGAGTAATCATGTTTCAAGGTTTTGTAGTAGACTAAATAACTTTCCATTTAATCTTGGAGGCAAGTTATGTAAGGATTTAGTGTAGGAATTAGATTAGTTTCTTTCATGTTTGTTTCCTTCTTGTCCCTTGCTTTTAGGTCATGTTTGGAAATATTTTGTTTTCTTGACGTTTGTTTTTATTTATGTGTTTGCTTTCTTTGCTTTGTTCATTGCTTCTAAATAAGTCCTTGTGGATAACCCTCAACTCAAAGTTCACTTAATTTCTCAATAATTTCATAGTTCAAAAATACAAGTATGACATCTTAACATTAGTTGATCATGGATTGTTCAAATGTGAGCTTGACGATATAGTTTGTAGAAACATGCAAAGACTAATGGATAGGTTAATTATTCCTTGAAATTTAGATCCTTATTCTGATCTATGCTTGATTCTAAGAAGGATTGTACATGTTGGGTGAAAGGTTGAATTATTGAAACATAGTCATGTTTGTTCTTAATAAACATTATTGTCTGGGATAAATTTTTCAACCAAGGATGATTGTCTAAAGATCAAACACTTGACCAAATCCCAAAACTTAGCTAACTTGGTTCCCAACTTTTTCTAGAGAGTCAAAAATGATCTAAAAAATAAAATATAAGAGCTTATTACAAAATTAAAATACTATCTAAGTAGAGGTGATTCTGGTAATATCCACTAGGGTTATAGATGCCTGAGTAGTAGTAGAACAAGGTCTTGAGTGGATCCAAAGGCATCTCTATTGGGGATATGGATGCTTGGCTGGAAACATAGCAATGCCCAAGCCTTCCCTATACAGAGCATGGTTCTTAATAAACAACTAAATATGTTATAAGTCAGTGTTAATGGTTAAGGTCATGAATCTAGAAGTTTTTCCCTAAATCCCATAGAAAATAATAAGTGAAATCAAAGCACACACACAACATGACTGGGTTTTGATGTTTGATCCTAATTATGCATATATATGACTTGTTTCAATTATGAATTAATATTAATAGTGGCACCTGATGAAATGGAATGATTAAACTAATTATTAGTTTGAACTAGAGTCTCTAGATTCTAACATATTTCTATGTTTCTCACAGAAGTTGTCATTTGTTGATGAGGTCAACATACCCCCATTTTTGAAAATGGGGACCCTTGTTTCAAATCATGAAAATTTATGCTCTAAACTTAAAACCCAAGAGAATCAGGTGTAGACAACTTTCAAATTGAAAATATTTGACTAAGTGGGATCTTAAATTCAAAATTCATCCACCCCTAGCTCTCACCTAGTCATATTTTTCGTATTTGAATAATCCTTGTTAGTTTCCTCCTTCCAATGTTGCTAAAAATTGTTGCTTGTGTTTTTGTATTGTAAGATCAATGGAATCTCATTTGGGATTGAACATGCTTAGGGTTTTGTGCTTTCATGTTAAATTGATGTTTTTTTAGCCTTTGATCCATCAAAATTTAATTAGATCTATTTTTAGTCATGTTAAACCCTAATATAATGTTTTAACCTAGGTCCCTTTTGAATTAAATTCATATTGGTGAGAAGAATTTATGTGAGAAAAATTATCATACCATGGATTTAGTTTAATTTTTATCCTAAGGCTTAGTATTGTTTTTCAACATGACCAATCCTTAGTCTAAAAATATTATGCTTGGTCCATTTTATGTCACATGACCCCTTGGTCTATTTTATTATTGGCATGGTCTTGCTAATGCAGGGTCCCTTTTACTATACACATAGCCTAAAAGTGTTACCCTAAAGTTTTATGTATTTATTAATATAATAAACCTTAGGCTAAGAACCATATTCTATGTCTTTTATTATTCACAAGGTCCCATATATTATGTTTATAACTTAGCTTACATATTTTAACTTAATCTATTTATATACTCTCTAGCCTGACTTAAACATTTTGCATCTTTGTAAGACCTACGGTCTGCATTTGATTGGACAAATTTGATTTAACAGTGCGTAATAGGTCAAAGATTCAATAGAGTCTTGAAAAATCAAGAAGGTGACAAGTGTCATAATTTTGGTCAAATAGCATTGAGCATATAATAGAGATCTACCCCTTGGATTGAGATCCAATGGAGCATGTTAATCTGGACGAAGATGATCTATCGGTGCAAAATCAATGTTGACATTTTAACAAAGCTCAGGGTGGATGTAGAAATTACAAGTGGCATAACCATAGGCCATAAATTAAAGATCAATCACCTATCAAAATATCAATAGATTGCATTTATTCATACCCAGAGGATCTAATGGTGCATGATCAAAGTTAACTTTTCAATCCCCAACCCCCAGGTTAAAGATTGATTGGTGTACGCTAGCTCAATGACATGCATTTTATCGGATGAAGATGATCCAATGGTGTATGATCAAAGTAGAATTTTAAACAAAGAAATAATAGTTGGAATACAATTTTTTTCGATCCCTCAGATCAAGATCAATGGTCCACAGTGATCCGTGTGAGGATAATTAGATGGTGAAAAATGAAAGAAGGATTTTCAAAGGTCAATGGTCACTTTTTAAAAAATATTGTTGAACATAATTCCATGAAGATGCCATGATGGAGCCACATAATCTAGTTCAATAGATTTTATAGATTTATGGTAAGGCAAAGGTATAAATAGGCAATCTAAATAAAATTTGAGGCATGAAGTTCATATGATTTTTACAAGCTACCTCCATTAAAGCTCTAAGGAAACCTTGAAAAAAAACCCTAACAAGCATGAGAACCTTGATTAAATTAGAATTCGATTAAAGCTATAATTGAGATAAAGAATATTGCTTGATTCTAATATCCTTACATTAAAGCTATAATTGAGATAAGGAAGATTGAATTATCATTTGTGTAAGAGAATTCAATCTAAAAGCTAAATCATAGTCCACTAGTGAGTAATTTAATAGAATTTCCATCAATGATAGCTCTAAAAAATTGTTTCAAGGAAAGATGCGAGCAAGTGGTCCTAGGAGATGGGAGATCTTTCAAATGATCTCAAATAATTGGAGGATAGAGCAATGCACTCATTAAGAATCTTAGTCAAGGATCCCGCCATAACCATTCTAATTAGTCTAATTATAGATGATGAATTCAAACAAAGAGAATCCCAATTTATGAAATGGGTAAAGGAACCAAAGTGTAGGTAAGACTATTGATGATTATAATAGGATCATGGATATGATTCTAACTATAAATGGAAATATTAGTGAAGCTAGAAACATCAAAAAGGCATTAATAAGGGTAGATAAAGACCATACAAGCTTAGCAGGTCAAATGAAGGAACTCTTCATGAAACCAATTGTTGACCTTGAGCTAATTAAGAAGCAGGACTGTACAATGAAGATCCTACTGGTGAGATAAAATTACAACATAAGGTTCTTACAATTAGATTAGTTGACTTAAAAAATATTCTTTTTCTAGCTTAACAATGTATATTTTTTAGAAGGAATATCCTTTTAGGAAGGCATGTAAATTTGTGAAACACATTGCCTATAGGTTAATATATTAGAAAATATCATTTTTTCTAGAATGTAATAGAAAGGGCAGTTGTCCTAGACACATGTACAAATGTAATTTGACATTACTGATGGACATACCTCATAAATGATCTATATAAAGAGGTATTGTCAATTGTACAAAGGGTATGGAGTTCTTAGAGCCAAAATTACTTTGTAAAATTGGAACAAGCAACACAAGTAAGGAATTCTATAAAGTTTGTCCATTATTTGTCTATGTCTACTATCATGGTTACTCTCGCAGTTATTTGGTTTACATTTTAGATATGAATTTTTTTTATGGATTTTAGATGTGTATTTTTGAATGTAGAGTTATTAATTTTGGATAATGCTAGATTAATTGAATGTTCTTAGGTTTTCTTCCCTTTCTTTACTCTTCTTGCATTTGGGCTAATGTTGTTTGCTTGTAGGGGTGAAATCTTTAAAGTAAATTTGGTTCTTATTTTCATCTTTTCCTACTATCCTTAGATGCTTACTTGATGTATAGTGTGATTTGAACTTATGTTAATTCATGACATATATTAGTTAAGTTCATATCTAGATGAACTTTGAACTTTGTCATAATGTCTAAAATAAAAACCAATAACACCTTCTTTCTTTCCTACCCTGCCTTTTGCTCCTTTTAACCAGATCACTGTAGTTTAATTATCATTTTAAATTTTCATGGTATCTCAGGGTTTAGAATTTAGGGTTTGGGCATAATTCATTGTTCTTATCACAACATAGTTCATATTTTACATAGATTATCTATTTGGCCATGGTGGCTCCCAACCACCAAATTAATATAAATTTGTGAAATAGACCACTTGTTCTACTTCTATTCCATTAACAAATTATAGGATTATCACAACTTTAACTCATGCTTTGAATTCTCAAGAATTCAAAAAAGAGAAGTATTTGTTAAATACTTTGGGCACCTATGATACATATTTAGGCATAAACAAAATGGCATAACATAGCTTCACAATAAAAGGGTAATGTTAGTGCCTAAAATTGCACTGAAGAAATTGAGCCTTTCTAAGTGTAAATGCCTAATTGTTTTAGCCCACTTGTTATTTCAAGTGCTCATCAGAGGTCAAGTATCATGTAGTAGATTAAATAACTTTCCTTTTGATCTTGAAGGTGGGTTCTTTTGGGAGTTAGTGTAGGGATTTATATTAGTTTCTTTCCTAATTAAATGAGTCTTTTCCAGGATAGTGTTCAGGCTCCAAATTCACCTAAATGCTCAAAGACCTTCACAATTCAAAAATGTAGGTTGTAGGTTTGACAAAGTCTATTTGTAATGGAAAATGCCTAGGTTACAAGATTTCATATTATTTTTTTCTTTACTAGCCTTTGGTATGTCAAAATCCAAGTTGAATTCATGTCTAATCATCTTAAAACCCTTGTTCCAATTGCCCTAGCTTAGGCCCTTTGATTTAAATTCAAATTTGGTAGGAAAAATTTACATGGGAATGCTTCAAATATAACATGGACTTAGTTTAATTTTTATACTAAGGTTTATTCATGTTTATTAACACGACCAAATCTTAGTCTAAAATTCATATTTTGTCCATTTTATCTATTAACATGGTCTAACTAATGCTTGGTACCTTTTTTATAAACTTAGATTAAAGTCCTATCATAAAGCTTCTATTATATTTATTAGTGCAACAAAACCTTAGTCTAAGTGTAGACACCAAAATCGTGTCTATTCCTTGGTCATCCTCCCCCTTGGTCCCCTTGGTCCACTCCCAAACATTTCTAACCCACACACTTATTAATTTAAAATAAATTAACCATTTTAAATTAATAATACTACCCTTACCACATCACCCATGACATCTCACCCCACATTGGATACCTCCATCACCCCATGCCAAATCTTAATTACTTAAACCCCATTTCATCCCTTCCACTACCCTTTTGCACTCATTTAATCTACCTTTGGACCCTTTTCCAATGACAATTAGACTTGGCAGTTGGAAGAAAAGGCAAAAGGCTAAAAATAGCCTCTTTTCCCATTCTTTAGTCACCGACGTCGGTCAGTAGTTAGCCGACACTGACGGTATCACCGACATCGGTTCCTTTAAAACTAAATTTTAACTTCTGTTGCTCCCGCCCCTGTGAATGAGAATTCTCTTGCTCCAAATTTCAAGTTCTCTTCGACTCTTTGCAGGCATCAACATCCCAACAACACTCTCCAGGCTCAAAAATTCTACATCAGTCATTCCACACCAGATTGAAGGTTGTACGAAGTCTCCTACATCAGCCATAATGGAAACAGACCTTCTGCACTTCTGCCTCTCCACCAACAGCTAAGTATTTCTACTAGTTTTTATTTTAGTATTCTTTTAAATATATCAGTAATCAACCCATTGTCCATTTTTAAGCACTGTTGACACAACCCAACCTGTTCTTCTCAGAGAGGCTGAAAAGCCTTCTCTCATCCTTATCTCCTTTCTCACCCCTGTCCTCTATTTGGTCCCTTTTTCAGCCATACTCTATGTCCTACAAAACCCTGCACAACCCATTAAATTCCCACAGGTATCCCAGACCACTTTGTTGACCACAGACAGCCCTGAGACTCATCCAAAGCCCATTACCCCCACTAACATTGGCCTCCAAGCCCATTACCCCCACCGACATCAGCCTCCAAGCCCATTACCCCCAGTGACGTCAGCCTCCAGACCCATTGCCCCTACCGATGTCGATAGAATAATCGACATCGGCAACTTGACAAACTGATGTCGATAGAATAACTGACATCGATGATTGTGGAAGACAGATTGCTAAATATAGGTACGCATTATCTCTATTTCTTCTATTCAGTCTTTCACCATTTCTCTTTATGGCAACATTCTTTTCTTTATCAACCAGTGGATTGTCATCCCTCCAAGAAGTCTTTGCGCTTCTAGGACCAAGCCTTGCTTGGCAGTCCACTATCTATCTATCTAACAATTTCTTTGTTTGAGTCTATCTTATCTACAGGTGTTGTCCTCCATAGCCAAAGAGGAGTCCCTTCAACATCTGGATACGGTGTGTAAACTTCATCCGGGTATCATCTAACCCCTGACCATTATCTCTAGTTTATTTCATCTTCTGAATGTGGAAAAGCAAAAATAGTTAGAAACATTCTGGCACGCCCGGTGGGACCCTAGAGTTTTCCTTGGGTTCATACTTTTTCTTCTAAAAGCAAACTTTTCATATAGGTGCATTAGATCTCTTCTTGCATCCTTTTCTTCTATCTCTTTCGAAAAGACACCATTAGCAAGATAAAAAGAATCCTTATTTTTTTCTTTCCTGCATTTTAGAGTAGTGAAATTCATACTCTTCAACCTTTTCTCCACTTGTCTGCATCCGAACACACATTTCAATTTGGGCTTTAAATCTATTGCATCTCATTTCTGCTTGAATGCATATTTAGTCCACTCATCTAGTAATTTAAACGCATTATGAATAAAGTGTAGTCCACATATGTTACACATCCAGACCACTATCACAATCAAACATATAAACATACCTGAGACAAGGTCCAACTAGGATTTCATCACCTAGCGAATACCTTACCCTTCCTGGTAATCCTACTTGGACTTCACTACCAAGGGGAGAACCCACTCTATTCTCTAGCAGAGTATAAACTCTAGGGGAAGTATATACTAGCTAAGTGACCCAGCTTATCTCTGGGCTCGTGAAGTGAGGGGAGCTAGCTTCTTAGTACCAGGCCACGTACGGAACCTAATACAAATCTTGAGCACCAAAACTAACCTGAAACCAACTATAGACTGCTTCTTTTAGGACCCGTTCTAAAAGCCAACTTCCCAAACACACACTCTAAGGCATAAGCCAACACAAGTCTAAAAATTCATTCTTAGGAATTTAATGTTTAGGGTCTGCTTGTCTTCATCCACTTTTATATTTTTATCTAGTTTTTTGAGCTAGTAAGGATGTATTATCTTGCCTTGAATGGTTTTGACACGTAGTCAAACCAAAACTCTTGTTGACCACGTAAGGCAACAACCACTCCCACCTTCGCCTTCCATAACAAGTCCTCTAATGGAGTATCATTCAGAGACTGAACGAACTCTTACCCAACCAACCCCGACTTAGCCCCCTATTGTTCCTAAAGGGGACCAAGACTTTGAAAGGTTCCTTGACCTCAATGTTAAGGCCCTTCAGCACTATCTCGTGAGAAGTCGAGTGCGAGACTCTTCAGGCAACCCAATATATGGGATGCCAACCTCCTTAGTCGAGACGGTAGCCATATCAACAGCATCAGTAATTCAACCCATAGATACCCAGGCCATCACCTCAACTAATAACCCAACCATGAAAAATCTTCAAAGTGTGGCTTCTCCTTCTATTTTTGGGCCTACTTCCATTGGGGTTTTGGCCCCCCATCAACCACAGACTATTCAACAGAGTTCTACCCCTTTCCAAAAGCTAGTTGTCTCCATCCCGCCTACTCTTGTACCCATCAACACAAGGGTGGATACTCATCTTTTGGCTACTATTACCACCATCCAACCACCTCTAGCGACATCAAGTCAAGTTGTGCCTCCTAGCTTCATGACACAACCACCCTTGGCTTCCACATCAGTCCCTATGACTAGTTACCAATATGTTGTGCCTATACAAGCACAACCAACTACGTCATACGCCCCTCCTAACACCTTCCAAGCACCTTACAACCTAGGGGGCACCCCACCTACAAATCCACCAACCGATCTAATCAAAATGTTGATGGACAAAATGTCTAATCTTGAGACATCTGTTTCAGGTTCAAGAAATGTTCTCTCATATGAACAAATTTATAATGAGCCCATTCATCCCTCAGTCCCAATCCGGCCATATCCCAGTCAGTGGGAACTTCCCAATTTTACTCGCTTTTAGAGTAAGGAAGACCCACAACAACATCTACGAGTGTTTAGACATGCTTGTTACCTTATAGCACATGATGATGCATTGTTGCTACGCACATTTCCCACGTCACTTTCTGGTGCTGCCCTCGATTGGTATAGTTCTATTACCAGTCACTCTCTTTTCACATTCACTCAACTAGCCTAACTTTTTCTTGACCACTTTTTGATCAACATCACCAAAAAGGTCTCTATCATGGACCTATACTCTATCAGACAATTTGAAGATGAATCGATAGCCGATTTTGTTACTCAATAGAGAGGCTTAATCAACCAACTCTCCTTTTCTTTACCTCAACCCGAGCTCATTGAGCTCTTTTCCCAGGCATGTGCCAAACATATTTCATCTACTTTGAGGGTCCAAACATTCTGCACATTTGATGAAGCTTTCACTATGGCTAGGAAGCTTGAATTACATGCCATCGAAGAAAACAAAGTCAAATTGCAGAGTAAAAATGCAAAGTCAAACGACCCTTCCTCTAAATCTTCTTCTTCTAATTCCAAATCTAAAGGATCAACAAATGTTGTAGTCATTAGACCATCATCTTCAACAACAACCAACCAATCCGAACCTTCCACATCTCAAAGTATCACATGACAATTCCAACAACGATACGTGCAGCATTAATATACTCCAATAGGAGAATCATACGCATCTATGTTGGATAAACTTGTCAAACAGGGAGTCCTCAATCTCCCCCAAATTGAACCACCCCCTCAATTTGATCCCTCGCATGCCATCCCTGCATGTTATAGGGAGAATGACTTCTACAATTATCACCGTGTCAAAGGCCATGACACAGACAATTGTAAGACCCTCAAGAACATCATTCAAGACATGCTAGATAAAGGTGATCTTGTCTTGGATAACCTGAACGTGCCACCCAATCAAAACATAGACATCTTTAGACAACCTTTTCCTAACCATCCTCCTAGCTAAAACAACGTGCAGACCATAGCTGATGACTCCCAAGAGCATAATATATGCACAGTCAACACGGTCTCTCCTCTTATGCCTAACCAACCTCTCTCACAGTTTAAACAGGTTAGTCAATCTATTGGCCCTTCACAAGTGGAAGAGTCTTCTTCTCCCATCTCTCTTCCACAGGTGGACGAACCTTCCTCTCCTATTAGTTCTCCATCGACTTCCCTTATATTGGAGGATGCTTTGACCATACCAATGCCATTAGCCCCACCTTCATTCTTCCTGCTACCAATCAAGGACCCTACCTTTCCTACTCCTCAACCACAAGTAGAAGGCACAATCATCGCTGCCCTCTATCCTCTTGAGGAGCCACATTCTCCAATTCCTTCTCCACCAAGAGAAGAACCTATCTCTTCACCTTCTCCAACCAAAGACGATCCAGTTATGACTCCCTCACACCTTGGGTCTGAGACGGCTGCATCTACCACATTTTCAGTCTCACAACCACCCACATCTTCTACATAATCAAAGCCTCATCCAACATCTTCCAAACCATTCTCTCAATTGGTGGAGAAACTAGGACTTCTCCATTCAATAAAATTAGAGCATGAGGCATTATGGGAGCAACTCAAAGCTCCTCACCTTACACATCCCGTCTCATCTCATGCTGTCAACCCTCCTATGACAAAATCTCCAAAAGTCTCCAATGAGGACCAGGCTTCTACTTCCAAACCTTCAAAAGCTCAACCATCCACATCTAAACTTAAACCCTCACAAACACCCACAATATCAAAACCGGTTAAACCCCTCAGAGTTTGCCCCATACCTAACCTCACTCACCTGCAAGTGAAGGTAGACTTGAACCTTGCCTCGCCCAATAATAGTCCTCAAACCAAACCAAAGAAGGCTACCAAGACACGTCGGTGAACTCTTCCTCCACCATCATCATTGCCCTCTATTTTGGGCCCACATCCTTCTACATTAATAAGAGTGCTCCCTACTCCAACCCCTAACCAAAACAAGCTACCTCCATCACTCCCTTTACCCACTACAAACCTACCTCCTCTAAACAATTCGGCACCCCACACAAAGAAAGTGTCATTTACGCAAGTGGCTGCATCACCAACCCAAAAGGTGGTATGGAAGTTTCCTTCAACACCTCCCAAGCAAAAGTCATCAACACCTCATACATCAACAAGCATGGATCCCTTAGTGGGTTCATATGCTTTGATACTACGCTGACTTTTGCAAACTTCTAGCATAACCCTTCCACCTATTAAACCATTTCAGCCTCTCGGATCAAAACCATCTTGGTTCGATGACACAAAAATTTGCCTATATCATCACACACCAGGAGATGATATTGATAATTGTTGTGCCCTCAAGGTTGTCACTCGCCAATACATGGAAAAAGACACCCTTCTTCTTGAGGACACTATTGACAAACCTCTGACACCGTCTCATGTCTCTCAAACCTCTTCACCCTCATCAGCATCTCATCAACAAATTATGGTCCCTTTACCTCCTTCGCCCCCTCTATTCAAAATTAACACTATCAGTGTAGCCACTAGGTCACAAAAGGATAAAGAAAAAGAAAAGGCTACTATTCCTTGGACCTACCCATTTGTCAAACCACCTCAACCACCCAAACCCAAAATTTCTATCCTGGGGACATCCCAACCCACTTCTTCAGGGGCAATCCATGATTCTATGGTGAAACAGCTTCACCAAACTCCCGTCAAGATGACCTTATATGACTTCATCCAAAGTTTCCCACAACATCGTCAGGCTTTAATTAGAGCCTTACATGCAGTAGAGGTCCACCCTGAGGACCCCCAACCACTAGCTGCCTTAGTCCAATCATTATCCCCCATCACCTCTATCACCTTGAGCGATTCTAAAATTCCTACCTCTAACTCAAAAGATCAGGACACTGCCCTTTTCATCATAGCCTACGTTGATCAAACTCACATTAAGCAAGTTATGATTGATGGAGGTACCAGCATTAATATCATTTCCACCCATGCCTATGACCAATTGGCCCTCCCAAAGAATTACGTATCAAAAATTGACGCAATCCTTCGGTCCTTTAATGACACCACCACCACTACCATTGGCACCATCATCTTACATATTCGTGTTGGTCCACGAACAGTCCCAGAGCTCTTCTACATCATCAAGGGAGAGTTCCAATATAACATGTTATTAGGATGACCTTGGATCCGTGCCATGGCTTGTGTCCCTTCTACACTACACCATTGTGTCAAGTTTGAACATGATGGTCAAGTCTATGTCATTCCCGTAGACCCCTCCCCCTTCAAAACGTGCAACATGACCTATCGACCTAATGATGTTCTCATTCCTTTAAAGACATTGACCCAAACACCCCCTCCATCTATGGAAGCTTCAACAAGTACGCAAACAGTGGTCACACCTACACCACCTCCTCAAGTGAAGACAAAAGACCCTATGGAAGATATCTTCCAATGAATTTCACTTGGGGAGTATCGTTTACTCACCTTGGACATGTTTCAGACTCTACAAGAGTATGGACAACTTCATCACAGTCCAAGCTATGACCATCAGATCGAAATGGTCATCCCTTATGGTCCTCCCAATATTCAAACAAATCTCATCTATGGGGGGCTAGATCGAGCTCCCACTAATGGGAATCCTCTTTCATCACCTCAACTATTCACATCTAACTTCTCTTTTCTTGGCAATCCAAACTTTACTCATACCTATCTCTATAGGTGTGCATGGAAAGGCTTTGGCTTCGGGTGCTACGAACAAGGCTCCCACCAGCCCATCGAACCACCAAATGACGAGGCCATAAAGAATGCCAAGAAGTGACATGGCCTAGGTTTTGAAGAACCTATTGAAGCTTCTAAAAACCTTTGCCCCAAACCTATCATAGACCAATCACCTCTAAGCTTGCCTATTCCCTTATCTTCACCTACGGAGTTGGTTGTTTCCATCCCTCCTAGTTTTTTTTGCATAAACACCATCTGCTTGGAACCCCTAACCTATCAACTAGATGGGGTATCCTAGTCTCTTCTTCTCATTTATCCCAACATGATAGATGATGAATCTACAACCATCAACACTGTCTAATGCATAGACGATGATGCTATTCTCACCTACATGGGTGCCAATGACTCTTTCATTCAACACTCCTTTCCTTTTGAAACGCAGGTTATGTTAAATGAATTGACCATTGACATTAACCTTCCTTCTTCTGATGTTCCTCGTGTTTTAAAGATTGGTCAGTCTTTAGACACCCAAGAACAGATCGACTACACCAAATTCCTTTTGGACCATAGCAAAGCCTTTACTTGGACCTATAGCGACATGCCCGGCATCGACCCTAACATTGCCATTCATAACATCATCACAAACCCAGAGGCTAAACCTGTCAAGCAAAAACTTTATAAGATGCATCCTCGAGTTGCACTCCTTGTTAAAGAGGAGATTTAGTGTCTTCTCTCTATCTCCTTTATCCAACCCATCGATTATCTGCAATGGGTGTCAAATATCATCCCTATCACTAAAGCAACTAGGGGGATCCAGATCTGCACTGATTTTTGTGACCTTAACCTGGCTTGTCCAAAAGACGATTTTATTCTACCCAACATCAACCAATTTATTGATCTTATGGCTGGTCATGAGATGCTATCACTCATGGACAAGTTTTTAGGATATAACCAAATCTTGATTGCACTAGAAGATCAAAGCAAGACTACCTTCATCATCCCATAGGGGACTTTTTGCTATAAGGTCATGCCTTTTGGCCTAAAGAATGCAGGTACCACATATCAGCATGCCATGACTTACATCTTTCATGATCTTCTCCATGAAATCATCGAGGACTATGTGGACGACCTACTAGGCAAATCTAAGCTTCGTCATGACCATTTAACTATCCTCAAAAAAATCTTCACCCGCCTTCTTCAATACAATGTTCACCTTAACCCCAAGAAATGCATCTTTGGGGTTCTCTTAGTGAAGCTCCTGGGTTTCATCATTTCTCTTCATGGCATCGAGATTGATCTCGCCAAAATTTGAGCTATACTCGAGATGCCACCACTAACCAATCTGAAGCAACTTCACAATCTGCAAGGGAAGCTCCAATCCATCCATCGCTTCATCTCACAGCTTTTTGACTGATGTCAACCCTTTCATCACCTCCTCAAGAAGGACATCTCTTTTAATTGGGATAAGGATTTCCAAGAGGCTTTTGAAGCCCTTAAATTCTATCTTGTCTCTCCACCATTCCTTATTCCACCTAAAGATGACCAACCCTTCTACCTCTACATCTTAGTAACAAATCATTCGTTAGGTGCCATGATCGTGCACCGAGACGAGCAACACCATGAGCAAGCAGTTTACTATATAAGTCAAACACTTGTCAACTATGAAACTCGGTATGCTCATATCGAAAAACTCTATTTGGCATTAATCTTTGCTGCTACCAAACTCTGTCATTATCTTGTCAATCACAAAACCTATGTCATCACTCACACCGACCCTCTCAAATACATGCATTCCAAGCCATACCAAAACCAACGTATGGCTCGTTGGCTCATGCTACTTGCTGAGTTTAACTTAGAATTTATCCAGCAAAAATCTATAAAGGGGCAAACAATCACTGACCAACTAGCAGATGCCCTTCTACCTGACAACCAACCTTCACATTATGAATTCCCTGACGAATCTATCACCACACTTTCCTCCAATGACATTTTCTATCAAATGACAATGTTCTTCAACGGGTCTAAATGTCAACTCGGTGGGGGTGTGGGGGTCATTCTTATCCCACACGAGGGTGAGCCCATGCCCCTATTTTTCAAACTTGACTTTGAATTTACCAACAACATGGCTGAATATGAAGCCTTAATTTTGGGACTTCAAACCGCCCTCTCCTTAGACATCAAGACCATCAACATCTTTAGTGACTCACAACTAGTCGTCAATCAAATCAATGGATCATATCTTTGTAAAAATGAAATTTTGTAAAGGTACAAACACCGTGTTGACACCCTGCTAGCATCTTTCGACCATTACCTCTTACAAATTATTCCTTGATCTATGAATAAGTTTGCTGACACCATGGCTTCTCTCGCTTCGCATATTCCATCTTCATCATCTTCATCAAGAATTTATGTCACGGTGCATCATGTGCCATTACCTTCATATATTTCTACTAACATCAACCTCATCAACACCATTGACTCTAGTCCATGGGATGTTTGGTATAAACAACTTGTGGACTACTTAACCTTTTCTACCATTCCTTCTGACCTCTCTAGCAATGCACGGCAGGCTTTTATCAAAAGTACTACTCGATATACCATGCTAGGGGGTCTTCTTTATAAAAGAGGCTTTGATGGCCTCCTTCTTTGATGTCTCACCTCTAATGAAGCATCTCATGCCATCAAACAAGTCCACGACGGGATGTGTGGCAGACACTTCAGTGGTAACTCAGTTGCCAAGCGTATCCTTTGCCTAGGCTATTATTGGCCCACTCTTCACCAAGACTGTAGCGACTATGTTCAATGTTGCATCAAATGCCAACAACACACTAACTTGCTTCATGCTCCTAGCCACGCTCTATAAGTCACTTAGGATTTCTAGCCCTTTTCATAATGGAGCTTAGATCTAATCAGTGAGATTAACCCCCATTCATCTCTTCAACATCAGTCCATTATCACCGCAACTGAATACTTCACTAAATGGGTGGTATCTATTCCTCTCATCTCCATAAAAGCTGACAAAATTGTCAACTTCATCAACACCCACATCATCTATCATTTCAGTGTACCTCACAAAATCATCACCGACAATGGCAAATCATTCAAAAACAAAACTATCCAAAAACTTTGTGACTCATTTAGCATCAAGCTTAGCTTCTCCTTGCCTTACTACCCACAAGCAATTGGGCAGGCTGAGGCTTCCAACAAAATCTTAACCAAAATTCTAATGAAGGTGGTCAACGACACTGGAAGGGATTGACACATTCACATTCCCTTTGTTTTGTGGCCCTATCGTACTAGCATCCAAACCCCTATGGGTGCTACACCTTTCTCTCTAGTGTACAGAACAGAGGCCGTCTTACCTCTTGAAGTACATATACCTTCTTTGTGCATCTCTTTACATGACCTTCTTTCTAATGATGACTTTCATCAAGACCGATTAGCTCAACTTGAGTTACTCGATGAACATCATCTTGTTGCCCTCAACCATCTCCATGTCTATCAAAATCGCATCGAACGTGCCTATAACAAAAATCTATGAGAACAATATTTCAAAATCAGAGACCTCATCCTCAAATAAAATCAACATGTGACCAATATGAAATAAATTAAACGAGGCAAGTTTGCTCCTAATTGGCTCAGACCTTACATCATAACGCACAAGTATGGATCAGGGACTTATCGTCTGTCCTCTCTTGAAGGATGGCCAAAACTTGAGCCCCTTAATGCCTTGCATCTATGACCATTCTACTGTTAATCAAGTACTCATTCACTTGACATTTAACTTGAGCTCGTCCCTTGAGCAATCCCTAGCATCTTAATCCTCATTTCTTTCAACCTTGTTCCCCTAAACAAACCATGTGTAACCCTTTTTAAAAGTATGAATGCTTTGTCCTAATAAAAGGGAGCCCTTAAACTTCTATAGTCTTGTCCATGACTAAAAATTCTGTCAAAAGTAAATTGGGATGTCAAAATATCGAAAGTTCATAAACTTTAAATGCAGACTACTCCCTCAAAAGACAGTTGCATCATCATTACTGTAGCTAATAGACTACTCCCTTGAAGGACAGCTATTCAAAGCCCTCAAAAGCATATAAAGCAAAAATATAGACCACTCCCTCGAAGGATGGCTATGCCTAAAATTTTGCTACAAATAGCACTCTCTTAGAAGCTTCCTGCATCGATTAGCTTCACAAATGACCACAAAAACAAAATGACATCCCTACGTAGACTTCCCGCATTGATCAGTCTACCCAAAAAAAAAGGGTCATGGACTTGGCTTGTAGTTGTTCTCAAGGTCTCCTATAAGAAGGGGCAAAGTTATCCCTACTAAAAGGGGTTACCCTATCCTAACATATCACATCACCTACTCAAGGGATTCTAAGCTCATTTTAATGTCAAAGTGATTCGATTGCTTCTCTAACACAACCAATGGTCAATGACGCAATGCATAAACGGGAATTTTGTTTCAAAAACCCCTACCTATGCTATCATTATGGTCCTTGTCAATGAAAGGGCAAAAATGCCTTTCACTTCCTACATACCTTTGTCATTTGCTAAACCAAACCAACCAAACCTTTTTCAGACCACGAACATTCTCATTGCCTATTCACACTAGTTTCTATGAAAACCAATACACATGGAAACTATCGACCACACAATTTATGTCAAGCATAAACTATTACTTACTGAAGCATAAATAGACTCATTTCACTTTTAGCATACATCCATCACCCAATATTAAAACTTGCTAGGGGTGAAAAACCAACCAATGTTACAGAATACACCATTACACAATATGGAAAAGGCTATAACATCATCTTCCCCTCATCATTTCAAGCATGTACCATCAAACATATAGGAAGTGGTAAACTATTATCATGACCAAACCAACCTCTTTTTCACTTTGACCCTTTCTTCCCTTTCGGGAGAACTACATTGGCCTGAGGCCCTTAGAACAGGGGCTATGTAGGCAGCACTCAGTTGACATGGGGTCTTCTGAGGATAGCTCAGCCATTCCTTCGTCACATGTCATTTCCTTCATCACAACAAATCACATATTCCCACAACCATTAACATTATCATAAACTAATCACATTAGTTTCTATGAAAAACAATATACATGAAAACTAACAAACCAAGACACAAACCAATATTACAGCATACATCATAATGAAAAATGCATCATCATAACCTAATCATTAGCATCATCATCAAGCATCATCATCATACACATATTCAACATCATAATCATCCATAATATCATAATCATTCAACATCATAAACATCATATCACAACATATATCATTAAACATATGAAAAATACTGAAAACATTAACATCCAAAATATTTCCATAACACATCAATAGTCAAAATCTCATCATATATATATCAATGTTTTCCAATGGTACAATCTATGTCTCTCTCTCTTAAAAATAATAATATACATGTCACATCAACGGCTCGCAGGCCGGTATGTACATAATGCCAAAAATATGACCTCAAGGTTGTAGCGATAGCGGTGGCTGTGAAGATGCTATATCATCCCCACCCTCTGATCATTGCCATCTACGAGAACCCAAGGTAGTTACACGTGACATCGATCTCTGATAGCTCAGCCCAGCTCTCATCTCTGAGTATCATTGTATTTGAGGAAATTGCATAATAACACCCTCATAATAAGCGATCTCATCCAAAGCAGTCATGTACCTAGATATGGGTACAATCTGTGGTAGACCCATCAATCCTAATGCCATGCCCTGAACTGAACCCTGTGGCTATGACTGAACTAGCTACTGAGATGATGACTGTGATGGCTCCTGTGCTGGCTACTATGGTGGTGGATGCATAGGGCCCTACCCTCCAAACACCTGACCTGCCAAAACCTGGGCCTAGGCTGCAGCCAACTACCCCTGCAAAATGGTGATCTGCCCTATCAAATTAGCCACCTGACCTGTCAAAACTATGACCTGGCCTTGCAAAATGGTCACCTATCCTTGTGCTGCATCCCTCTCCTAGATGGCAGCATCCCTCTCTTGTCAGGTTGTGTCCTTGTCCTTGATAATTGCCTGCAGATCAAGCTCTGGTCCTTTTTGAACCTTGGCATACTGCCCTACCCACCATGCCAAGTAGGCCTCTGTACATCTTGGATCTGCTATCCTAAGACCTACCGGTAGCTCCTCAAAATTGGGCCCCTCTGTCTCCTCTGGTAGTGGGAGTGGCACCTCAATGTCGTCCCATCTATACAATGGAAAGGCAGGTGGTACATCCTATAGTAGCCCAATCTAGCATTGTACTCTCTCCACTGGCACCCTTTTAAGCTCGCCAGCTCATTTGCCTCTAACCCATCTAATGCTATACACCCCAACCAACTGCTATGCCTAGTCTTTGAAGACCATGTACACTAGGTATGGTCTCCAGATGATGTTCACAGGGATCAGGGCCTCTAGTACCCCTCTATAATAGTTGATGTCTCTAACTACCCTATCCATGCATGTCTATGCCATGACCTCACACCATCACTTGAACCCAACCTTGAAGCCGTCCTGAATCACCACTGGAAGGCTGAGAGGTCGAGTGACCACAGTATGCTCATATGCCTAGCAGTGTAGGAGGTGGCCTACACACAGACTGTACCACTACTTCTGACTGATACCCCATAGCTCTCTGTATAATTGGGCCAAAAAGACAAGTGCCCAAGCAAACACTGTCTATGTCTTTATCATCTCTATCAAAACTCTAATCATAGCAATCAAAAATCTACCTCCCTCTGCATCAGGCAGTGCATCGACCATGATGTTGATCATCATCAGGATGGCTAGTCGATGCGCATCCTCATCCGTAGCATATAATGGCTCATAGGAAAAATTAGCTGAGTGGTAACTCACCTCAGCCGTGTGCTCTCCAAATAGTGTAACCATCTGAATGTCATGTGCACTCTCTAGCATGCATACAACTCTGCTCCATGTATCGGTAGCTATAAATTTTGGTACATGTCCTCGACAGTGATGGTCATCTCTCCTATCAGCAAGTGGAAGGTGTTGGTGGAATGATCCCACCGCTTGATCAAAGCCACCATCAGGCTCACATCTCTAGCCACTTGGCAGTATTGTCGTAGCCCGCTTAGTCCCACTGCAATAATCTAGGCCCACTCCTCCCTAGTGATGTCTCGATGCATCCACATTAGCAATGTTGGCAACTGATCCCATAGCATCAGCGTCTACCTCACCTGCATCCAACCAACACACATAGAACCCATGTTAACAATTGACCACCATGACTCTTCTTCTCTGAGGCCTTAACGACCAGGGCTATGTAGGCAGCACTCAGTTGACATGGGGTCTCCTAAGGTTAGCTTAGTCATTTTCCCTTTCATCTACCTAATTGATCATCTACCTCCCCCTATATGCCCACCCTGACACCTGAGAAGCCCTCGGCATGGCTCTAACATTTCAACTTGACAATTCTCAAACCTTTTCTGACCAAGCAAGCACCGACATCAGTTAGCGTGCTGATGACGACACTTATCTAACCGACGTTGGTCACTTAGTGATCGACGTCGGCAGGTAAGTGACTGACATCGATCATTGGTCGGCTGACATCAGTGAACCTGCCAATGTCAGCTACTGGTTCGGCCCTAGGGCCGAATGGGGGTGAGCCCTAAAATTAGGGCTTCCCCATTTCTTCCCCATTTCCTACCCAAACCCTCCTAAACCTACCTCAAATTGACCTCCCTAGCCTACCCACCCTCCTAACTACCCCTTCCCCCCAATTTCTAGCTAAAAACACAAAAAAAAATTCAAAAACTAAATCAAACTCAAAACCAAACTAAAAACCAAACTAAAAACATAACCAAATTCACCTCTTACCTCATCCCATCGATGCCACCATGGTGGCACGATGGGTGCTGCTATTGGTGGTCCTCTCGCGGGGCCTCCTCCACCCTCTGCCATCTCCTCTATCTCGATTTCTCCACAAACTCCTGCTGGCGCATAATCACCTCTTCAACCTCCACTCAACGCTCCACTTCACTCCCTCTCTCCACCAATCACACTCTAGCACCTCACACTACTACACCGGTCAACTTGGGGTCACTTTCATTGAACAGTCTCAGAGCTCACTTTTTCAAATCTTTAAATGTCACAAATGACTTTTGGTGGGTTGCCAATTTGGTTTTGTCAGATTTGGTAGGCCACTGACATCGACAGAGGCGTGCCCTAGGTTGTTGACATCGGCCGATTTCCATCAATGTCAACTGATTTTGGCCACCGACATCGGTTTTATAATTGACGTCAGTGGCCTTAAAACATCAAACCTCTTCAAAATGACCAAAATCATGCCTTACCCAGCCAGTGCTCATAGTAAAAGTCATCTTAGCCTCCTCCTGGGGCACACTTGAGATCAATTTTACCTCCACCTGACTCGACCACAGACCTTAGAGATTGCGACTATCTCCTCAGACTCTGACCACTTTCGAGACAACTCTACCTTGGTTGTTTTGATTGCCTATGCTACCTCATGAATAGTTAGCAAATTGTCCATGACCCCCACAAGTATCAGATCGTGCTCTAGTTGATCCCCCCTACTTGTGACCTTTTTGTATTTTCTAGGAGCACTTCCTGAGCCTGAGATACTTGGAACACGATGACCATTGGAGCTACATCTTGGATCGTGTAACCCAATCAGCTATGACTAAATGCTGGGGACCAGTTATTTCAATTTTAGCACTCCTTGACCTTAGACCGTGACAATTTGACCTACCTATCGCGTGAAGTGGTATATACACAATCACACATTTTTGCAACATTTACACTCAAACTTCACCATATCCATCCACTCTATGTCAAATCGACACTCGATCTCAGGCTCCCTTCCCTCGACTCCCGCTTTGAGGGGGGAACACCTCATCCCATACCTGGGGCAACTTACTCCTATTTTTGTCTTGCAGTTCATCAAGAACAACCAACAAGATAAAAAGGGGCAAATGTAGACACCAAAATCATGTCTATTCCTTGGTCATCCTCCCCCTTGGTCCCCTTCGTCCACTCCCAAACATTTCTAACCCACACACTTATTAATTTAAAATAAATTAACCATTTTAAATTAATAATACTACCCTTGCCACATCACCCATGACACCTCACCCCACCTTAGATACCTCTCCTTGGATACCTCCATTACCCCATGCCAAATCTTAATTACTTAAACCCCATTTCATCCCTTTCACTACCCTCTTGCGCTCATTTAATCTACCTTTGGACCATTTTCCAACAACAATTAGACCTGGCAGTTGGAAGAATGGGAAAAATGCTAAAAATAGCCTCTTTTCCCATTCTTTAGTCACCGATATCGGTTAGTAGTCGGCCGACGCTAGTGGTATCGTCAACATCAGTTCCTTTAAAACTAAATTTTAGCTTCTGTTGCTCCCGCCCCATTAAAATTCTCTTACTCAAGATTTCAAGTTCTCTTCGACTCTTTGCAAGCATCAACATTCCAACATCACTCTCCAGGCTCAAAAATTCTACATCAGTCATTCTACACCAAATTGAAGGTTGTACGAAGTCTCCTACATCAGCCATAATGGAAACAGACCTTCTGCATGTCTGCCTCTCCACCAACAGCTAAGTATTTCTACTAGTTTTTATTTCAGTATTCTTTTAAATATATCAGTAATCAACCCATTGTCCATTTTTAAGCACTGTTGACACAACCCAATATGTTCTTCCCAGAGAGGCTGAAAATCCTTCTCTCATCCTTATCTCCTTTCTCACCCCTATCCTCTATCTGGTCCCTTTTTCAGCCATACTCTCTGTTCTGCAAAACCCTGCACAACCCATTAAATTCCCACAAGCATCCCAGACCACTCTGTTGACCACAGACAGCCCTGAGACTCATCCAAAGCCCATTACCCCCACCGACATCAGCCTCCAAGCCCATTACCCCCACCGACGTTGGCCTCCAGGTCCATTGCCCCTACCGATGTCAGCAACTTGACAAACTGATGCCGGCAAAATAACTGACGTCAGTGACTATGGAAGACAGATTACTGAATATAGGTATGCATTATCTCTATTTCTTTTGTTTATTATTTCACCATTTCTCTTTTTGGAAACATTCTTTTCTTTATCAACCAATGGACTGTCATCCCTCCAGAAAGTCTTTGCGCTTCTAGGACCAAGCCTTGCTTGGCAGTCCACTATCTATCTATCTAACTATTTTTTTGTTTGAGTGTATCTTATCTACAGGTGTCATCCTCCACAGCCAAAGAGGAGTCCCTTCAACGTCTGGATACGGTGCGCAAACTTCATCCAGGTATCATCTAACCCCTGACCATTATCTCTAGTTTCTTTCATCTTCTGAATGTGGAAAAGCAAAAATAGTTAGAAACACTAAGATTTTATACTAAGTTATTTTTTCTCCTAAATTTGACTTAATTATTTTCATGCTAATTTGAAACCAATCACGTCTAACCTATAAAATCACAACCTAATGGTACATGCTAACTTAGGGAAATATAATCTAATGATGCATGATTAAAGCCGAAAAGTTAAAAGGGATAAACACTAGCATGGAAGTGACAAGTGTCAAGCTCATGGGGCACAATTTAAATCTTGAGCATGTTCACATCAATCAAGGGTATGTGGAAAAGTGTACATATTCCAACTGATGGTGCATAATGTAGACACCTAAAACTGGCCACCGATAACCTCCAATTAAGCTTTTGACCAATTTCCACCAAAATGCACAATTTGGCCTGAAAACACTAAAACATGCTAAATGATGTGAAATTGACATATTAAAGTGCCAATTTTGGCTAGGGTATCCCTAAATGGGGCAATGCAATTTATGGACTAGCTAACTCTAATTAGATCATTTTAAGTTAAAATGCCAATTTTACACATGGGTGCTCTGGATTGCACTTTTCTATCAAATCCCTTGCACAAGACATGTGCCTTTTTTAATTTTTTTTATTAACATCCTAAATGGGATAATGGATCCAACTCATCTAACATTGACTTCCAATTCTAACCCAGTTGAATTTTGGACTAATAACAAGGCATTTTGATCAATTTGAGTAATTTGTGCACAAAGTGATTAAACATGCTTAAGAGCTAATTAATCCAAATCAAGGCATAATTAATAATTACATGGAAACTTATTGAAAACTTATTTTTGGAAATGAATATTGAATATCTGCATCATCAGGTGACCTTATTTCTGTGGAAGACATCCCTAGGCCTTAAATGCCACAAATATCAAGATTCATGCCCTCCATGTTTCATCAATGCCTTCCATGATGCCCTCCATGCCTCTTAATTGATCTTTCTTCCAATTTCATGATGATTATAATTATAAAATTAATTTTAAAATTAGATCAATCTTTAGCCACACATCTCAATCTTAGGATGGATGGTTTAGGTTGATTATAGACATTTGAAAAAATCTATAAGTAGGAGGCCTTACCACATCATTTCTAAGACATGATTATGCAAAGTTATAATGAAAAATTGATCACAAAGATTTAAGAAACTATTATTACCATGCCAAATTGAATACAAGTCAAGCCACAAGCCAAAGGTGCCAAGGAGAGATGGAGGTAGCCAATCTTCCATTGCCAAGGACTTCATGAGCTCAAGTTGAGAAAGCGACTAAAACAAGCATTTTGGAGCATCCAAGGGAGGTAAAATAAGGTTTTTTTTAAAAAAAAGTTGTGTTTTATTTATGTTTGTTAACTAATCTCTCCCTAGTGTCTATGCCTAGAGATGTTATGCTAGTTAGTATGTTTCTTTCATTTTGTTTCATTTTGGAACTAACCCCATACTAACCATCCTCTCTTGAGTCAAATTCTTAGATTCACATATGGCATGCCCGATGGGACTAGACGCATCTCACACCTGAATAATATCATTTTTCAACTTTAAAATATTCATTTAGACCCTTAAAACTCTTGAAAATTGTTTTTTTAACTTTATTTTTCCATTTTTGTTTGCCACGGATTTACATAGTAACTGACATTGGCAAGTAAGACTGACATCAATTGTATAGCTTAACCAACATCGGTTAGCAAAAATAACATCAATTGTATACCTATCATCGATCACATTGGTATAACTGATGTTAGTTATAAAATGTAATGGTCATCGGTTATATAAATCAATGTCGGTCACTGTGTTTTTTCTTAAAACACAGACTTGAGATCTCTTTTTCTAAAGTTTATTATTTCAAACTAAAAAGAAATTCAAAGCTAAAGTACATGCTAACATTTTTTTTATAGGACCAATCTTGACATTTGCTAAAAACATGTTGTAAATCACCTTCTTCATGTTTAAAAATCAATTAGGAACCTTTTTTTGGTGTTTAATGAGAAATTTAGATGCTTAGATCAATATTTTCAAAGTTTACAATCTTAAGACCAAGGGGTCAAATGAACACCACCAAATCTTTTATTTGGGTTTAAAATTGAACACACTCATCAGTTTCTATTTTCAATAGTTGTTTAATTAGATTTTGTTTGGCAAAAAGAGGAATGTTGTGTGTATGATCTTCCATTTGTCCCCTTTAGGGAACCCTTGGAATCAAAACCGCCATTCCTATTGTAAATAGCCTAGACCAAGGCTTAGAAAGAGTGTCATCTAAAGCACTCCCCAAAAACTCATCAAAGTTTGGGTGACCTTGAAAATGACTCTAAAGTCTTTCTATTTTATGCTTTCTTTATTTTTATGCAAACTTGGCTTACAAGGGGGACTTCATCACCTCCCATGAGTTCTTTCGGGAATATTTGACTCAGGGTTTCACCTCTTGGCATTGACTTCATTTGGCTCCTAATTGGAGTTGCACATGGGATGTAGTGGCACTTTGGACATCGCACTACACTGAGTGAATAACAAGATGTAATGGTTACAAAAAGAACTATACGTTTTTGTAATAAGCCAAGTGATACGGACCCAAAATCCATGCTTTTTTTTTGCATTGTTTGGTATGAAAGTCATTGTGCAATTGATTCCCCTAGATCACTCAAAATCTTGTTAGACCTTACATAATCCACACTTGTTGTGAAAGTATTATTGGTGCAAGGTGTACCTCAAAGTCCATGTCGCAGTACTGTCATTTGAGAGAAGAGTGAGTGTAAAAACCCTACTATATAATTCATATTTACTTTTGGATGAACACTTAAAATATTCTCAAATGATGTATATTGATGGATTCCAACAATACTAAGCAACCTTGTCAGTTTAGGATCTAAAAGTGATTAATTAGTTGGTCTTGTCATAGATTAAAGTCTTGTTTCGAGTCAAAACTTGGTGTAAAAAAAACAAATTCAAACCAAACACATAGTCCTAATTTTACTTTGAATAAAGAGGCATTATGTTGCCTATGTGAGATCATCAATTTGCCTTATTCAAAGTTCATCAAAATCTTGAGAGTCATATCATCCACTTTGGCATAATTATTCTATCCAATTAAGTCTAGGTCTTTACCAAAGTTGTTTAAAGTCCTTCACTTATAATCTAAATTCATAATTTCACCTTTATAAGTTCATAGGGTTGATGTGTTAAGTGGGTTCGCCATTTGGCTAAGAGTCCTAGTACATGCCTTGTTTGAGCTGAGCTTTTGGCATTGTTTGATCAAAAGACCTAACAACTTTTAAATTCCTAGATTAGACTGATTTGAAACACTTCGACTTTAGAGTTTGGTATTATAATTTTCTGACCATTTACTTGCTTATCTTTGTGTGAATAGTGAAATGTTAGATACTTCACTTTAGCTTGTCTACTCACAAATATTTGCATAAACCCTTTGATCCTTTTGATGAATCTAGACCAAGTTGGAACATCATCTATTTTAGATTCTATCCTTTTTAGAGTTTGTAAAACTCTTTGACCTTTTCTCATAAAGCATTGGCTATGGATCCCAAGATGTATTCCTATACTCATAGTGGACTCATGTATGATCCAGGGATTAGTATTGTAGTTGTGTAGGAGGAAATGGTGTAATACCCCTATTCGAATAATATTTCTTATGAGATGGATTCTTATCCCTCTTATAATACTCAATCAGGGGCATAAAGCTAAGATCCATTGGCTAACTATTTGGTTAATACACCACCTTATTCAGAACAAGACCAATAACAAACTACACAATACCTATCTACAATACCCATAATGGATGAGCTAGTTCTTCAACAATCATATTCTACTAATACAACTTCGACGTATGATCCATTTTAGTTTGAGTGATATTTGTTAGAGAATGAAGATGAGATTTTGGTTAGAGCCATAGAGGTAGGGTCCAAGTTTCTAGAAAACTTTCCTCATGAAAATTTACCAAGTGTAGTAAGAGTGCCCCACAATATCATTTATGATCAACAGGCTTCTTCTAACAACCCTATAGCTCTAGTCCAAACAATGTACCAAGATCCTAATATATCCAATCAAGGAAAAAACATAATGGAAGATAACTTTAACCAAATGCAGATAGCATATTAAACCTACCTAAATCTTGCATATGATTTCAATCAGATGAATATGGTGAGTAAGCCTCTTATTGACCTAGTTCCTTCAACATGAGTGTTGATAGAGTTAATTGGACATGCAAATCTGAGTTCTGACTCATTCATATAAACCGCTTCAATAGATAACTTGATGCAAAGGCCCATTATTGAAGAAGTGTCTTTGACCTCTACACAGAATAGTGAACCAAACATAGTGGACAATGTGTAAATAATGTCCAATCCAAATCAAAGTGGTATTAACACACAAATAATTAGCCAACAACATGTGCTTGTAGTTAATCCTACGAATAGATAATCATACTACGGAATAAGATTTTCTGCACCCCAACCTCAATCAGCTACTTCTTCAAGTGTACAACCTTCAAGATTAGGTAATCAAATAATGACTAATGTCATGCCTCAATGATAGAATGTGATGAATCCTACTCCTCCTCAACAAGTAAGGAGTAGTATTCCACAATAGTAGGCACAATCTAGTGTATCAATGCACCAAAGGACAAATACATTGCCACCTCAATTAGGGGCAACAAATGTTCTACCTTGCTAAGTAATAATGAACATGCCTCTTGAGTCATAGACTAATATTCCAATTCAAAACCAAGTAATGATTAGTCAACAATGTGAAAATGTTGGTCAGTGACAAATGTTGAATCTGTAACCTATTTTCACTTCCTCATAGGGATTCATGTAACAAGGAGGTCCCCATGTTTCTCAAGTACCTACTAGACAATTGTTGGTTTAAAATGTGCCACAAATTCATAGATAAGGTCTTCGACCATAAGTTCCCACTCAACAACAAGGTTTGATTAGTCAGCAGCATGTCCCTTTTCAACCACAGCAGGCATAACATAGTTATATCTCTTTGTCCCATCCACAAAATCCTCCAATTCAATCCTTTATCACTAACCCAAACCAGAATATCATGCAACCAATTATGTAATTTCAATTACATCCTAATCCATGTATGTGTATTATTGTTCCATTCCCCAACCAAACCAATATACCCCAATAGGTATCTCCATCGTACCCTGGTCAAAGTGTCCTACTTGTGACCTCCCAACCACCTACCCAAATGAATATTCTCCCTTAAACCAATGTTCCTTCTAGTTTCTTATCCCAAGAATTATAACAGGTGAAGGATGTAATTACTACCATTCAGGGTAGAAAACAAACTAAAAAGTTCAAATTGGATGACATATGTTCCTATCCATTCAACATGGAGTATTTTTAGATACCATTTCTTCCAAGATATGAACCACCAAATTTTGATAAATACAAAGGGAAAGGTGATCCTAAGGCTCATTTGATCGAATTATTTGGAGTGGTTTTTGAAGTTTCACAAAAATTTATTAATAGATTTTGATGATCTTTTTGATAAGTTTGTGCAGCACTTTTCCTATAATCTCAAGCATGATATCTCATTAGTGGACTTTACACAAGCAAATCAAAAATTTGGTGAGAGTTTTGCAAGTTATTTATAGTGATGGAGAGCCATTTCAAGCCATTTCACCCATATTTTACTAGATAAACAATTAACCACTGTGTTTGCCAAAAATTTGCACATTGAGATAACTTATCATTTGGAACTATAATGTGCACATACTTTCAAGAAAATCATCAATAAAGGTTTGTTGATCGAGTGAGAGCTCATAATTAAATGAATCATCAAAATTAATTTAACTAATCAAAATCAAGGTACCAATCATGAAAATGACCAACATCAACATCCCATTCAAGCACCAACATCACAACCAGCACAAGCCAATAACCAAGAAAGATTGAAGCAATTCAACCGCAATAGGAATGTTGGGGGAAATGAAGTAACCAAATATCATCATGTCCAAATGGTGAAAACATCATTTGCACCACCTTTTTAGCTTACTCCTACCCAAAAACCTCTCCAAATGATGCCACAAGCATAAAAACCAAGACCTGCACAACAAATACAATAGCCTTTACCATTGTAAACCCCTCCTCCTAGGAGAATCATGCATGCACGTTCGTGTCTTTAGTGATCTAGGAGAACATATTGAGTTTGTAATTTGTAAGCTTATTAACGCTAATTTGATTAGTTGGCTTATACTAAAGCATTATCTACAAGGCATTCCTTATCCTGATTGGTATCATGAAAATAAATTCTATGACTATCATTGGGTCAATGGGTATAATATATGAATATGTGTCCAAATCAAGCATTTAATTGAGAATATGTTGAATAATGGGGAGATAACATTGTATAATGGTGCTTCCACTTCCAATCAAACTATTGGGATTTATCAAAACCCCTTTCCCCAACATAACAATTAGTAGTATCAAAATAATTAGCAATAACAACAACAATGGCCAGTATAGTAGCAAAATCAATAATATCAAAATCAAAAGTTGAACTAGTAGAATCAATAAAATTAGAAACAAAACCCACAACTATAGAACAATGGACAAAACCAAGGTTACGATAATAACTAACAAACCTACCATGCAGTTGCACATGACTACAATAGGGTTGTTGTAAGTCATATTTTAAGGGGTAGTATTAACACCATTTTTATTAATCTTAAACCAAGCCCTATTCATCATAGACCATTTCTAAATAAAATCATTCAATAAAATTACATAGATAATCTTTATTTGACTTGGGAATGCATATAACTTCCCCTTTTGGACCTTATATCGACAACTCATCCTTGCCATGTGACCACATGTGAGTGCATCGGTAACCGAGACTTGTCATGTATGGTCCCACACCATTCCTAACATTGGTTAGAAATAATGGTATAGTATTTAATCCATATTGTGAAATCATAAGTTAGAGGTCAAAGATTACTATCCTAGGCCCACAACCAACTATTCAGCCTTGAAATAAATCATTCACTATTGACCAAGACAAGAAGTTTTATAGTGTGGAATAATTGCAAAAGACACCAACACAAATTTCTATTTTAGATTTGCTGCAAACATAAATAATCCAAAAGAACATCTTGAATGAGTTTTTGACCCAATCCACTGTTGCTAGTGACATATCCCCTGATAAATTTTAAGCTTTGGTTGGACACCTAACTCCAGCCAAATAAGTCACATTCAACCAAAGTGATTTGTCTTCCCTTAGCCCACTTCATAGTAATCCATTATACATAGAAGTTTATATAAGATTACATAAAGTGAAATGTGTCCTTATATACAATGGACCCGGTCTCAACATAGTGTCTCTAAAGCTCATCAAGCTTCTTGGGTACACAATGGTAAATCTCTAGCCAGAAACCATCAAAGCCTATGATAATTAGGAAAGAAAATCATAAGGCACCATTAGTTTGCCAATTATCATTGGGCCTTTGACCCATGATACACTTTTTCATATGCTTGATCTTGAGTTATCATATAATATGATTTTAGGAAGGCCTTAGATACATGAGATTCATGCAGTACCGTCAATGCTGCACTAATATATCATGTTTTACCACTCAGTGATGGAAGTGAATATTCCAAGATATTTACACCCATATGAACACTATAAGCATCTTGAGGCCAAATTTCAAAGCTATAATTATCAATATAGTATGAATCCAAGTTCCAAGTAGGATAAAATAAAGGCTATACTTATTGATCTTTCACCAGATAACTACATAGATCCTAATACCTTAGATTCCCTTTCTCACATGCTGCCTCCTAAAGCTTTTAATCATTTCACCATTTCAGATAATAGATTGAAAGAGTATATGACCCATGATACATTTCATATTTCCAATCTTCCTTAGAATCTAAAAACCTTTAGGTGACCTAAAGCCACCCCACATATGCATTGGCAACAAAATAACAAAGATAAGGGACCTATAATATTTATACCAACATCTAGCTTAGAACCTAACCCTCTTGAATGGGATGAATCATGGTTATACAATGACAACCAAGCTGATTGTTATAAAAATACAAAGTATCCTATTCCCAATAAGATCATGGAGCATCACAATTATGAAGGAAGAGGACCTAAACTGAATCAACAAGGAACCATTAAGCCAGATGAATAAGTATGAAAGACCTTATGGATTTGGATTTAAATAGCCTAGGGGTCACCCTACATATCTTATTCAAACTCCATCACTAGTGACTAGTGATGATGATGTCAATAGTGAAGTAGAGCCCAATCATAGCCTTATCTTTGATAACCTAGCTAAAACCAATATATTTGATAACAATGCCATTTTTACCCTTACCCTAGCTATTCATCACAACCTATTACCATTATATTATCCCCAACTAATAGATTGGGACCAACAAGAATCCAGTCTATTGATTGATGAGTTTTAGAATGAGAGCGAGTGAACACCCTTAGCCAAAAATAAATAATTAAAACATTGAGGTCCCAAAGTGAAAACCTCTTTGAGATACTTTTTGACTAGGGAAAAAATAAATATAAAGGCTAGCCTAGTGGTGAAAACCTATTTTAGACACCATTAGATGGGGGTGTTCATTCTTCTTCAAAATTAGACTAGGAGACTACCAATGATGAACTTGCCTATGGAGATAAGTTTAGATTTGAGAAACAACAAGTATTCAATCAAATTATTCAATAAATTTTGATTAATTTTTATCACATGGAAAAATCTACCATTAGGGGACTCAGATTCATCATGCCTAGGAGAAGTTGAAGATTATGTCCTAACAGAGGACCCTGACATAAGTCAATAGTTCAAGTCATTGCCTACTATCCTAAAAGATGGTTCAACCCTTCTAGTCAAAGATATAATAGAGGTAAATATTAGGACTCCATCATACCTAAAATGGGTAAAATTAGGATCATCCCTCACTGAGGAGGAATGTGTTGTCTTTACAACTTTGTTGAGAGAATTTGTAGATATCTTTGCATGGGCTTATTCTGACATTCTAGGTTTAGACCCCACCATGGTTGTACACCACCTTATGGTTAATCCTGACACCAAACTGATAAAACAAAATTTACATAATATTCATCCTTGAATTATTGTATTGGTAAGGAAAGAGTTGGAAAAACTCTTAGAAGAAAGATGTATCTGATCCACTAATTACTCAAAATGGATCTCTAATGTGGTACCTATTAGTAAAAAGCTTAAAGGGGTCAGAATTTGTACTAATTTTTGAGACATCAACAAATCTTGTCCTAAAGATGATTTCCTTTACCTAATATTGACGTGATCATTGACTCCACTGTAGTTTATGAAATTATTTCACTTATGGATGGCTTTTCAGGATACAACTAGATAAGAATATCACCAATTTATCCTTGAGAATGTTGGACCTATTTATCAAAGGGCCATGACTATCATATTCCATGATATGATACATGGTATTATTGAAGACTATGTTGATGACATATTAGGAAAATCCAAAACCAGGGTTGACCATCTAGCAATGATGCGTAAGATATTTGAAAGATTATGGGAGTATAAAGTCAAATTTAATCCAAATAAATGTGTGTTTGGTGTAACTTCAAGAAAATTACTTGGATTCATCATGTCTCATAGAGGTATTGAAGTCAATCCAACTAAAGTCCATGATATAACTGAGATGTTTCCACCAACCGATTTAAAGTAACTTTGTAGTTTACAGGGTAAGATCTAGTCAATTTGATGCTTCATCTCTTAGTTAGTAGACAAGTGCCATCTATTTACACACCTGTTGAATAAGGGAGTTGCATTTCACTAGGACGATCACTACCAAATAGCTTTTCAACAAATCAAAGACTACCTTATTAATCTCTGTATTTCATTACCTCATATGCAAGGAAAGCCATTCTTGTTATACCTATCATCTATCGACTATGATGTGGGGGCACTCTTGGCTCAACATGATGTCAATGGAAAAGAGCATGATGTATAATACCTAATCTGTACCTTGGTTACCTATTAACATAACTATGCACCTATTGAAAAATATTGTTTGGTCATGGTCTTCAAAGCTTAGAAATTACACCATTACATGTTGAATAATAAGACCATGGTCATTTCAAAACTAGATTTGCTCAAATATATGCTATCTAAAATAGTTTTCCAAGGTAGAATGGCTAAATGGATTATGATTCTCAGTGAGTTTGACATAGAGTATGTCAATTTGAAGGCAATCAAGGGACAAGTTCTTACAGATCAACTTGTTAAAGCACCTCTCATAGACACATAGCCACTCATGTTTCCATTTCTTGATGAATCCATAATGATCGTCATTGACACACCCCTTGAGGAATAGCCTTGGAAGTTGTATTTTTATGGTTTATTTACTTCACATGGATCAAGGGTAAGCCTATTATTTATTACACCATAGGGGGATCTAATCCATAAATCATTTAGAATCAACTTTCCTTATACAAACAACATGGCCAAGTATGAATCACTTGGTGTAGGACTTTAACAATTAGTGCATTAGAATATATCTCATCTCCAAGTTTATGGTGATTCTAAGTTAATCATCAATCAAGTCACAGATCATTTTTAGACCAAAGATGACAATCTAATTCCATATAAAGCCATGGTCGACAATCTTAAGCAACAAATTGCCAATATTTAGTTTGAGCACATATCAAGGGCTAGTAACAGAACTACAGATGCCATGGCTATTATTGGATCTCTGATTTGAAAAATAGATAAAGCTAGATAGTATCAGTTCCTTGTCAAGAATTTGTCAACACCAGCTCATGAACCTTTAACCATTGCCATGATTTATGATATTATTGATCTTAATTCTATCTAGTACTCAGACCTTTATAACTACCTTCATGACCAAATTTTACCACCTAACCTATCTAAAAAAAAACTAAGGCCTTAATTCATCATTCCACTTGTTATACTCTACTCTAATCCACCCTTTATCATCACAATTTGGATGGAACTTTTCTTCATTGTTTAACTTCAATAGAGCCTACACTAGTGTTAAGAGAATTTCATGAAGGAGTATGTGGTGCTCATTATAGTGGGGTAGTCTTGTCCAAAAATATCTTGCATATTGGTTATTATTGGCCCATAATGGATACAAATGCCACTGCATATATAAAAAAGTGCGAAAAATGTCAATGACATGCTAATTTGATTCATGCTCCAGCAAAAACTCTAAAACTGATGTTGACACCATGGCCATTTTCTACATGGGGACTTGACCTCATTAATAAGATTAAACCCACTTCATCTGATAGCCATGAACATATCCTTACCACTACCTAGTATTTCACTAAATGGGTTGAAGTTATACCCCTCACTTATGTGACTGGAAAGAAAATTTCCAAATTCATTTTCAACCATCTCATTTGCCATTATGGTATCCCCTCTGACATTATATCTGATAATGGATGATCATTCAATATCAAGGATGTAGATTAGCTATATATTGAATATAACATCACACAACATTTTTATATAGCATATTACCCTCAAGGTAATGGCCAAGCTAAGACATCTAACAAAACCATTATCAACATTCTCAAAAAGATTGTTAATGATGTTGGTTGTGATTGACACTTGCAGATATTCCCTGCCCTTTGGGCATATCGTACCAATCATGATAACCCCATAGGAGCCACTCCATACTCACTTGTTTATGGTACTGAAGCCATCCTTCCCATTGAGGTTGAGTTACCTTCACTATGCATATCTTTCAATCATGTCCTAAATTATCATGATTATCGAGTAGCTCACTTGTAAGAGATAAAGCTACTTGATAAAAAATGCGTAGCTGTGCTCAATAATCTTTAAGCATATCAAAACTAACTCAAAGGCCACTATAATCAGTGTGTTATGTATAGAAAATTTGAACTTGGTGATCTTGTTCTTAAGGAAAACCAAATAATACCATGACTGAGAAGAAGCATAAAAGGAAATTCAAACCAAACTAGATAGGGCCTTTCATCATTACTATAGATTATGGATCAAGAGCATATAAAATTGCCACACCAGATGGAGATGAACTTCCTAAGCTGATTAATATTATTCATCTCAAGCGGTATTATGCTTAAATTCTAAGGTGTACTATCTATAACTACCATTTCATTTATGCCATTTTATCATTATTCTTCTTTGTATAAATACCATCCTTATCTATCCTCTTCACCGTATCCACTTTCTACTTTTATTCTATTGACCCAGTATGTTCTAAATCCTAGCCCGTTTGGCCTTGGTTTTTTCCATTCATTATGTAGTTTTAGCATCAAGGTATCTGATCAGTTACATCAGTTGGTTCAAGTACTTAACATAGAGATCATTTTTTGGGACAGTGTGACAGAAGTTTTGGTAGTGGCATCCTTCATTTGTTATTCCTTTCTTATGACCAATATTGCTACTAATTATAACCACCTTTGGGAAAATTAGTACCATTGATCTATGTCCTTGTGTCCTAATTATAACTACCTATGCGAAAACTAGGGAAAACATTAAGTCTTGACATACCAACTTACCACTTCCTATGTCATACTACCCCTTTTTAGCGATTGTGTTTGTTTTGTTTGAAATGACTATTACACTCATCAAATTCCTCCACTTTAAAGGTGGAACTATAGTGACTTGAGGTCCTACTCTGGGACTATGTAGGTAGCACTCGATACTTGTTGAGGTCAACTCAGTCACCCTAAGCCATGCTCTCACTATTTTGTGAGAAACCTAAGCCATGTTCTCACTATTTTGGGAGCAACTTAAGCCACACTCTCAATTTTTTGTAAGCTTGAACCATTTAGGTCTCATCATTCTCAATTGAATTGAGACATTCCAAAACAATTCCATAAACATTTGAAAACTTGTTAGAAAAGAACAAAAATATTGACCACTTCTTTGCCTTAAGGATTTTGGTAACCCTTACTAAGTTACAAGTAAATCACTTATCATTTAGTTTTCCCATCCTTTGGGCCTTTTTCTCTCATGCACTTTCCATTTTACAAGACCATTCCTATTATTCTATCACATCCATTCTATTTGTTCTCCTCAGTTATCACATTCTTCCCATTCCCTGGGAGAAATACATTTGGCTTGAAGTTTTTTATTAGATATGACATATATGGAACTATGTAGGTAGTGTCTACTTTCCTAGTGCATATGGAGAAAGCTTAGCCACACCCTTCCTTTTATTCTATTTCCCCATTTTTTTTGTTTGTTTAGTTGTCACCTATTTTCTATGGGAAATGTTCATATAGTTTTTATTGCATTGTTTGTTTGTTTATTTATTTGTTTGTCTACCTATTTGTTTACTTTTAGCACTGTTCCCTTGATTCAGTTTATGTGTGTTCATTAAGTGATTCCTTGCCCACACTTACACTTGAATCCATCCATATTCATATGTTTACATTGTCATCATGGTTTCTATCATTGGTACATCATTTTTTATTGAGTATTGGATTATGAGAGTCATTCCTCATACATCTTTTGACCAAGTCCTCATGATGTTATATCATGATGCCTATTGACATGTGCTACAAAAAACCTCAAATTCAAGAAGTCTATTCAATAATGACATCTCTTCTGTACCAACATCCCGATTCCATCCTAATCATATCCCAAATAGATTAATTAAACATGAAAGAATTTTAATATTTATTAGTTCAGATGAGCATCTCCCTACTAGTAGGTTGTTCTAATTCATCATTACCCTCTATGTTAAGTTATCATCCTCCTCAAGTAATTTTATCATGTTTTCCATAATTGGGGTCTAATGATTATAACCGCTTATGGGCAAATCATTACACACCGTCTCACCTACATTTCTCAATTATTATAGCCACCTTTGGGAAAATCATTGTGTTATCACCACTTTACTTTTTATGCCTATACAGGGCCATGTTATTATCTTGTTTGTCTATCCTAACTGGGGCAGCTCCATCTTCTCAATGATTATAACTGCCTTTCAACAAGTCATTATGTTATCATACCATGTTGCCACTATCGGGGTACAATGCTTATAATTCCCTTTAGGCAAACCACTGTACACCATCCCACTTGAATTCTTAATGATTTTGACTACATTTTTTAGTCTCATTATGTTTTTCACCCCATCATCTTTCCTTTCTTTGGTCCCCTCACTTTTCTTTTTTTTAGGGATCGTTTACTGACCTACTTGTGCCAATCATTCCCTCGAGGGGGCATCATACAATTAATTTATCATCATTACAGTTGTAGGCATACATGAACTTTTAAATATTTGAGAAGATGTTACTATGATTATATCTTTCAATGCCTTCCCAAATAGGGCAAGCTATAGACACCTAAAACTGGCCATCAATAACCTCCTATCAGGGTTTTGACCAATTTCCACCAAAATGCACAATTTAGACTAAAAATACTAAACATGATAAATGATGTGAAACTAACATATTCAAGTGCCAATGTTAGCCAAGGTATCCCTAAATGGGGTAATTCAATTTATGGACTAGCTAACTTTGATTAGATCATTTTGAGTCAAAATGCCAATTTTGCACCTAGGTGCTCTAGATTGTTCTTTCCTATCAAATCTCTTGTACAAGACATGTGCCTTTGTTATTTGATTTTGGTAACATCCTAAATGGGATAATGAATTCAAAGCATCTAACATTGAATTTCAATTCTAATCTAGTCAAATTTTAGACCAATAATAAGGCAGTTTGATTAATTTGAGTAATTTGTGCACAAAGTGCTTAAACATGCTTAAGAGCTAATTAACCCAAATCAAGGCATAATTAATAATTCCATGGAAACTTATTTTTTAAAAAATTGGAAATTAATATTGAATATATATGCATCATCAAGTGACCTCATTTCTTAGGAATACATCCCTAAGTCATAAATGCCATAAATATCAAGATTCATGCCCTCCTACCTCATCAATGCCTTCTATGATGCCCTCCATGCCTCTTAATTTCCCCTTATTTCAATGTCATGATGAGGATAATTATAAACTTAATTACAAAATTAGATTAATCCCTAGCCACACATCTCAATCTCAGGATGGATGGTTCAGGTTGATTCTAGACATTTACAAAAATGTATAAATAGGAGGCCTTACCACATCATTTCTAAGACATGATTATGAAAAGTTATAATGAAGAATTGATAACAAAGCTTTAATAAACTAGTGTTACCATGAAAAATTGAAGCCACTCTAACCCAAGCCAGAAGCCAAAGGTGACAAGGAGAGATGGAGGTAGCCAAGCTTCTATTGCTAAGGACTTCATGAGCATAAGTCGATCAAGCCACTACAACAAGCATTTTGGAGCATCGAAGGGAGGTAAAAGAAGGTTTCTTTTGCATTTTAGTGGTGTGTTTTATTCATGTTTGTTAACTAATCTCTCCCTAGTGTTTAGGCCTAGATAATTTATGGTAGTTAGTGTGTTTCTTTCATTTTGTTTTCATTTTAGAGCTAACCCCATACTAACCATCCTCTCTTGAGTCAAATTCCTAGATCCACACATAATAAGTTAAGACTTTAATAAAGTCTCAGGATGAGTGAGAAGATGAAAAGTGTCACCATCATGGGAAACCTATTAGAGATATAGCGTTATATGGATCAAAGGACTGAACCCTATGGATAGAGATAAATTGAGCACATTTGATCTGTGTAAATGAGATCAATGGTACGAGATGAAGGTGGACATTTCAAAAGGACTTAGGACAAATGTGGAAGTAGCAAGTGTCAAGACCATAGCTCATGATTAAATCTCAAGCATATTTCAAGGATCCAATGGTGCGAGTGAAGAGTTGACAATTCAATGGGGCCAGAGATCTAATGAGAAGTTGTCACATGGCATGATAGTGTTCAAGAAATCAATATTGTTTTCAAGTTACATAAGGAACCCATGGATCTTCCAAGAGGCAAGATCTTGGAGGCTCAAATCAATATCAATGGCCCATGAGGAAGTCAATTCCTAGAGACTTCTTAAAATATAGATGGTGTATATTTGATCTAGCTTCAAGACTGCACAAGAAAATGACACATGTCTAGGTTGGAGCCAATTTAGTAGTTCAGTCACTTTTAAACCCCATGAATTCCTAGTTGGATCTGATGTGGCATGCCACATGTCAATATGTGTTAAATATTTGGTTTTAAAACTAAATTTGATTGTTCTTTCATGGGTAGACAATAATTTAAAGCATAGAATAAGATTTGTGGGTCATTCCAAAGCACATTTTCTAAATGGCTGCAAATCATTTTCTACCTCAACCATAACTAGAGCATTCCCATGCCATCATTGTAAGAGAAGGTTGTTTTATGGTGTTCATAAGAGAAAAGGAAGCTATCCAATAGGTTTTAGTTGTGTAATTAAGTGTTCAAGGGAATCTTAAGGTAATTACACATGAGGACAAAGTTTATTCTACCTTCACTACAAAATTTCACCTTCCAAATCATGTAAAAAGGTATCTCTAGTCAAGAAATCAAAGGGTTTGTTGAAAATATTAATCATTCCTTGTAGAGACAATTAGATCAATGATTTTCTTACAAAATGGATGAATATTTAAGGTGTGGCAAGGAATATTTTCTAGCTGGGAGCATCTTAGTGGAATTTAAAGGGTTGATTTACAATTTTCCAAATTACAACCCATAGTCCCAAATTTTAAAAGGGTTTTAAAATGTATAAATAAGAGATTTTGTCCTTTATTTAGGGGGGGTTGTTATTGTTGGTTATTCATTTTCTCTAATTCTAGGTTTTACAAAAAAATTGGGATCAACTATTTTATGTAGATCTTGTCTCCCTCACTAAGTTGGTTGCAAGTGCACAACCATTAGTAATCTGTGAGAGCAAGTTTATGTCTCCCCTGTCCAACATGGAGAAATCTCACCATGTTTGTCCCCATGGAATAATTTTGAAAAAATGATGTATGTAATATCTCTTTTTAATTTAATAAAAATGCTTGTGGCTATCTTTTATTTCCTATTAATGAAGTGTAGCAATGTGTTTTGCAAGTTATGTTGATTGGACATTTGGGTTTGTGTTTACTATTGGTTATCATTTTGAGCATAGATCTAGATTATAAACCCTTTCTTCATTATTTTAGGATACATTGTTGAATAATTTTTTAGGGCTCCCTAGGTTTATGTATTTGACATGGAAAAGTGTTTGAAAGTTTAGTTTTATTGTATGTTATATGTCCTTCAAGGATCATTTGGTATGTCCCATTAGCTTGCTAATGATTTTTTGCTATATCTTTGTGAAGGAATATTATCATGAATACTGCAAGATGCCCTATTGTTTGAAAACCACCAACACACCTCCACTCTTTTTATAATTAAAAAACTATCCTACATTGTCCTACCTTGTAAATAATACACACTTGTTGCATATCATAAATGTTATTTGCCTAAAAATGCATAATATCTTGCTTATTTAACATGCATTTGCATCTTGTGCTTTAAATATTAACACAGTAGTCCTCCATCCATCCTTATTGTTAAAAATTCTTTAGAATGAAGGTTACAAGCACTTTTATATCTATCTTTAGTAGCTTGTATGTGACCTATTACATTGGTGCATTCCATGTGACAACCCTTCCTGGGTGGAGTGAAAAAGTTTGGTCGTGCCTTGGTCACATTTGTTTTTTATACTAAAAATACCCATGGAGGTTGAATTTTAGAAAATCTTAATGTGAGCAAGCTACCCCACAAGTCCTTTCACCTTGGTCCAGATAGAGCCAAAAATAGTAGGGAGCTGACCGTATCCCTTGTCGGTGCCTCTCAATCATTTTATTCATTTGATCCATTCTTGATGCCAAAACCTTCCCTAGCTATAATGACATGCTATAGGGTTTTTCATCTTTGTTTGCCATTTTATTCAAGTGTGCAAGGTCGAGCAGTAGAGGTGTATAACTGAGAACCAACAAGTAAGATCCCATTTTTATAAATAGATAAAACTTTTGGGAAATATAGATTAGCATATAAAATTTTGGAGGACTTAAATAAAACCAAATATAATATATATAGATGATTGAATTACTCTAATTATGTTATCAAAAAGAATTGTTGTTAAAATAAAATTGCTTTCAAAGGCAAAAAACTAGTAAAGTATTTGATGTGCATGTTTCCATTTATAAAAGAGCACTGAAACCCCTCATTTTTTCTAATAGTTCAATTTTTTATAATAAACATACACAATTATTTGGTGGATTCAGGTGCCTTAAGACATATGATGCAATTTTTAGTTTGTGAAAGGCTAGGACTAACTCTGGATAAACAAAATAGAGAATTAGTCTAGTTAGATAAAATAAAGGCTGAGGTGATTAGTTGATTGAATCACATTTATATGTAATTGGCCTTAGACCTCAGAATATAGTAGTTTATTAATATTCAAATCATGGATATACCTAATGCATATGGAATGCCACTCAATAGATAATGGTACAATAATTTAAATAGTTATATGAAGACTTATTTATCTCATATATGGATCTTAAGTTGTGTTATACCCAATCAGATTAGGGTTAAAAAGATATGAAAATAACACATTTTTGTCTGTATAGTAGTTTATGTTTTTCTTGGTACAATTAAAAATTTGTAGGATACTCCCATGACCATTATATGTGATCATGATCCCATCTTCACTAGAAACTTTTAAAGTAATTTATTTGCATGTTTTAGTATTTAGTTGGATCATATCTTATCATATCATCATCAATATGATGGTAAAATAGAGGTGGTAAAAAAATGCCTACATTGGTATCTCCATTATAATGCATTAGAGAAATAGGAATGGTGGGCTCATTGGCTATCACTAGTAAAATGGTGTTACAACACTTCCTTCCATACCTATTCCAAATTTATCTATTTATGAAATTTAATGGTTAAATTACCCCATTCATCACTTCATCTTTGAATGTTAAACCCAACTTTTGAGGTGTTGATTGTAAGGAATCTAGAACATAAATGCTCTGATACCACTTGTCAGCATCTAACTCCTCAATAAGAGTAAATATGATTACCTTGTATAAGCAACTAAACACGGAATTATACCAGAATTAACAAGTAACTAGAATTCACAAATGACATAGAATATGAGAGACAATACACAAACTTGTATTAATACTCATCCAAAAAAGAATACAATGAAGAGATGCCACACTCTTCCACACCTTTCAGGCTTCCCACACCAAGTGTACAGTAATTCTTCTTCAAGAGTTCACTCTCCTACCAATAATGGTCACAACAAAAAACTCAAACACAGAGTTGTTGTTCACCTCCAACAAGTCAGTAATAACACTGCCAATACACAAGTACTCAAAGTACTTCAAGTAGATCTCCCATGAAATTGTAATAACCTGAAACTCAAATGATCTTACTTACCATGTAGATCTACCATGAACTTGCAACAACCTGCAATTCAAATGATCTTACAATTGGAAGGATCTACCTTGCCTTCCTCTCTTCCTCTTCTATGTTGTAATTACAATACATGCCAATGGGTCTATATATAAATCCCAAACTAAACAATAACTTAGACAATAATTAGACATGTAGCTCAAGACTCAAAATAGCCTTTAACATGCAAACAAATAATTCGTTAACAAACTGTTCATGAAATTAACAGTTCTAGAACCGCACAGGGGATCGACATCGGTCGATGTCTGACTGGAGATGACCGACATTAGCCAACTCCTACTAATGTCAGTTGATCTCTACACTGAAGATGACCGACGTCAGTTGCCCTGCCAACGTTGGTATCTTTGGAACTCATCAACCTCCTCCATGTCTACATCAGTGAAGCTTTTAGCTCCACAACTTAACAATCTCTCACTTGGAGATAAACAACTACACCTGTATCATACATGTACATCATCTAGTTCATTTCTTAGCTTGTATCCCTCTTCAAGATCAATCTTGAAGACAAACCACCACACAACTTGTGGTGCAACTCATGTCATCCAAATCCCTTGCCACATCCGATTCTACATACCCATGTAGAGAAGTGCTTGACCCTGCATAACATGTATACCTGTTGCTGGTCCCTCTCAGATACCTGAGAACCCACTGAACTACCCTCTAATCCTTCTTTCCCAGATTGACCACGAACTTGCTGACAATACCCACTGCTTGGGCAAACTCAGGTCTAGTGCATACCATGCACTTAACCTCTTCATGTGAATTAGGACACTGTTCATAGAACTATCCAACCATCGGCGTGCTAACCAGTTTCACAAAAAAAATCTGGAGATAAAATCACCCTATGATCTTCCATGTCTCTAGAACACACTTATGCCAAAGAATCTTGCTGCTCCCAAATTTCTCATGACACACCTCTGAACTAACTTTACCTTTAGTTCAGCAACTCCTTGCATATGTGTAACCCTGCAACAAGCACATAATAAATAGTAACAAGATAATGTAGCTAATATTATCCAACCTGGTAAAGAGAAACACAATGGTTAAACCTCTATTGTCCTGTAGCTAGCTCAAGACCATATGCCCTGGCCTTCCGTCTCACTTGTCCATTCTCACTCTTCTTTATCCTGACAATCCATTTGTCTTTCAATGCTTTCTTCCAGCTTGCAACTATACCAGAAACTCTCATTTGCTCCTTCTCCAGGGAATCACATTCATGAGTCATGCCATGCTCCCACTGTTTCCTAGATTCTACCTACTCTGCTTCTTTAAAAAACTTCATGATTCTTGACCATCAGTGAGCAATAAGTAGTGTAAAGAAGGGAAATGACAAATTTGAGGCTTACTTACCCTTTCAGTCCTCCATATGGGTGCTTAAGACACCTTGACAGCTTACTATCTACCCAAAATCTGTCTCAGTGACTGATGTCGGTCACATCTCAGTCTACACCCAATTAATGTCGGTTCCATGTGACTGCCTCATTGTCGACATCGATTCTTTGACTGATGCTGGTGTTTCCCTGTCTAAAGTCATTGATGTCAGTCTACACATAGCCAACATTGGTCCCTATCTTGACATTGACATCAATTTTCTAATCGACATTGGTCTCTATGTTTTACTTGTGAGTGATGACTTTTACCCGTGAGCTCTTTTTGGATCAAAACCTTGTCCAAATCAACCTTGCTCTACTTAGAATTCCTTAGCCCCTTGAACTGATCTCTATCCATCATCTTCTCCTTGAAAACCAAGGCTTTATTGTTCTTGTCACGACATCAGATTTCTTCCTTCTGCAATACTATGATCCTCTAATAGAAGCTACCACCTTCTTTGTTGACCCAGTGTGAAGAAACGTCACTTTCTTTTATTGCTTACAGAAATATCAATCCATGTCTTTCAAATTTGAAAGCTTACATTTTGACTTAAGAACATCCATTCCCTTCTTTTTCATGTGACCAAGCCTACAAAGCCACATCTTCAAATCTACAACTAAAGTAAATAAACTAGAAGGAGAATCAGTAATATAAGTAGATAGATAAAGAGTACCTACTTTCTTACCTCTTGCTAAAACAAGTGCACCCTTGGAACTTTCCAAGAATCTATTGTGAGAGTTACTGTGCAACCCTCATCACCCAACTTTCCAATAGAAATTAAACTCTACTTCAATACTGGGACATGCATGACCTCCTTCAACACCCATGTGTTGTCCGTCTACACTTTCAGCTTCACTTTCCCTTTGCCAACCGTTTGACAAGGCTTACCATCCCCTAAATAAATTTCTCCAAAGTCTCCCTAGACATACTCATGAAAAAATTCCCTATTTGGGGATGCATGAAAAGAGGCACCAGAATCTAAAACCCAAGATTATACTTTATCCAAGGAACATACCAGAGCATCCTGTGCAACAAAATCTGCAACATCTACTTCTTCATGTCCTTCATGTTGATCTTCAATCGACCTACAATATTTCTTTACATGCCCTTTCTTTCCACATTTCCAATAGGTTATTCTGCCATACCTGGATTTAGATCTCCTACCTATCTTTGACCTTGATCTCCCATGCTCAATCTTCTCTCTTTGCCTTCCCCTAATTTCAACACTCAAAGCATTCCCTGATGATTCACCTGTGCTTTTCCTGTGAATCTCTTCATTCAAGATTACACCCACAACATCATCAACTTTTAAGATCTTAGAAGCAGACGTAGTATTACTAACTGCCATTACCAAACTCTCCCAACTTTTAGGTAATGAGCATAAGATTAAGAGATCCTTAATTTCATCATCAAAAACAATATTGACTGAATTTAACTGGTTTACCAAACCATGGAAATCACTAAGATGATTGTTTACAGATCCACCTTCCAACATTTGCAAATTAAATAATTGCTTCATAAGAAATACCTTATTCGAAGCTGAGGGTTTTTCATATAAAATTTCCAAAGATTCCATCAACTCTACCGTTGTCTTAGCCTATGATAAGTTGGAAATCATAGATGATGCAAGGCTCAACCTTATAGATCCCAGAGCCTTCCGATCAAGAACCTTCCATTCTTCATCCTTCATATCCGTAGGCTTACATGCAACCCCACCCGACGGTAAGTACAAATCTTTTTGATATAGATAATCTTCTATCTGTATCCTCCATAATTGGTAGTTCTTACCATTAAACTTCTCCATTCATAGCCTACTTTCTTTTGCCATTTCTATACTCCCACTCAAACAGAAACTCCTATGAGTGACCTGTAATCAACAAACACTAACCAGATCTGATACAACCTGTTAGTAACCCAACCAAAAGCTCTGATACCAATTTGTAAGGAATCTAGAACATAAATGCTCTGATACCACTTGTCAAGATCCAACTCCTCAATAAGAGTAAATATGATTACCTTGTATAAGCAACTAAACACGGAATTATACCAGAATTAACAAGTAACTAGAATTCACAAATGACACAGAATATGAGAGACAATACACAAACTTGTATTAATACTCATCTAGAAAAGAATACAATGAAGAGATGCCACACTCTTCCACACCTTTCAGGCTTCCCACACCAAGTGTACAGTAATTCTTCTTCAAGAGTTCACTCTCCTACCAAAAATGGTCACAACAAAAAACTCAAACACAAAGTTATTGTTCACCTCCAACCAGTCAGTAATAACACTGCCAGTACACAAGTACTCAAAGTACTTCAAGTAGATCTCCCATGAACTTGCAACAACCTACAACGCAAATGATCTTACTTACCATGTAAATCTACCATGAACTTACAACAACCTGTAATTCAAATGATCTTACAATTGGAAGGATCTACCTTGCCTTCCTCTCTTTCTCTTCTGTGTTGTAATTACAATACATGCCAATGGGTCTATATATAGATCCCAGACTAAACAATAACTTAGACAATAATTAGACACGTAGTTCAAGACTCAAAATAGCCTTTAACATGAAAACAAATGGTTTGTTAACAAACTGTTCATGAAACTAAAAGTTCTGGAACTGCACAGGCGACTGACGTCGGTCGTTGTCTAACTAGAGATGACCGACATCGGCCGACTCCTACCGATGTCGGTTTCTCTCTACACTGAAGATGACCGACGTCAGTTGCCCTACCGACACCGATATCCCTAAAACTCAGCAACCTCCTCCATGTCTGCATCAGTGAAGCTTTTAGCTGCAAAACCTAACATTGATGAACACATTAAACATCAATAAGAGTTATTAGCTAGTTTTGTTGATAATTTAACAACTATGTAGATTCAAATGAAGCAACAATATAATCATCACTATAGTGAGAGCAATTTTAAAATAGGTGATTTGGTTTTTTTCTTATTGATTCCATATAATTATATTTCTTTAAAATAATATAAAAAAGGATTAAAAATTCTCCTAAGTAATATGGCCCTTATCAAATCTTGTAGAAAATTAATAGTGTCATAAAAGTTGGAGCTACCCTAATCCACACACATATAAAATGTATTTCATGTATTTTTCCTAAATAAGGTAATTGTATGGGTAGATATTTTATACTAATACTAAGTTACCATAATTGTATGAATAAGGTAAAGTCATTTTAGAAACAAAAGAAATACATCAAACATGTACTAAAAGACTATTAAAAAAGAGCTTAAGGAGTTAATGTAAATAAATAAATAAAGATAATTAATATATTCTAGACTTGTATGAAATTATATAATTACATATTTATTGAAAGGGGTTTTCAAATTTTTTTTGCCTTTTTATAGTTTGTATGGGTGCACTCTTTCATTGAACCTTTGGTTCTTTATTCTCAGCAAGGTATTTAATGTAGTAAGTAAAAATTATCATCATCAATTGATTTGATATTTTTATTTTAAAAATGTGTCTTATTGTAGAGTTTTACCTTATGTTATCTTTGTGGTGGTAAAAAACTGTAGAACTATGTCATCGGTTGTTGTGTTAGAGACACATAGTTCTAAAGCTACATTATGAACTATTTTAATTGAGACATAAACAGATGAAGAAATATTTTGTCAGTATTATAAATAGTTGGTAAATAAAAAATTACATAATTGAAAAAATATGCATGATCTTATCCAACCTTATTCAACTTACAATATGTCATGTTCATTGATATGATTTTCTGTTATTATTATTTCTTCACTTGCATGCAATGACATTAGTGCTACACACCGAAAGATTTCTAAGTTGTTAGGTTTGAAAAATAAAGCATACACACTAGAATATTGTTAAGATGTTATATTTGGAAAATGAAGCATGATTTAAAATAAATTAAAAATATTATGCACCTAGTATTAATCAAATCGGTTGATCTTTTATTGGTTGATCTAAATTTTTTAAACAATTTTAAAATTGAACATTAAAAATTATTTATTCTCTAGTTTTTGTAATGCAAGATAAACTTATTTGTAATTGTATACAACCACACACCAATATAGCTCTTGTATATACCCCTAACACTTAACATGTATCCAAATTGTTGAAATTAAAGATAAGTCACTCCCAAAAGAAGTTATCTAGTTCATTTTTGAATGGCCTTTCTATTTTATGTGAACCAATCATATGAAATGTTGGTACATCTTTTTTGATGTCAAAACCTTTCTATAATTTACTTTGTTGTGAATGGAGGATGAAATATTTAAGTTGAAAATTAATGGGATCCTAATAAAAATTGATACCTATAATATGATTCCAATTGAATCCATCACTATCTAGACCCCATAGTATAACACCCATTTTTTGTATGCAATGGAAATCACAAACACATGGATTCTTGAGAGAGGTCTGAATGTTAGAAAAATATTCTAATTTGTGGATGATGAATATATTGAAGGCTCAAACAATAACTTTATCAATCAATTCCTAAATAAATAGGTGAAGATGTTCTTCTTTAAAAACTTAAATGAGATTCAAAAGATAAATAATTATCAAATCAACGTCCACACCAAAAATGAACATTTCACTGAAATATTCTAAAATGGGTGGCCAAAGACATGGGGGCCTGAAATGGTAGATGGATATTTTTGTATCTATTCTGGTAAGCTAACCTCCATCACTATGTAGATATTTTTTTAATATGGTTAATGAATCTTGAGATAATGCTTCCTAGTCTTTTTTATTTTTTGAAGTACCTTCATTCAGGACACAAATTATCAAACCTTTTCACAAAAATTGTATAAAGCTCCATTACCTCTTCAAGTGTGAATATTTTATTTGGTGGTAGTGTCAAATCATGGTTACTAAAATAATCTATAATTTTTTTATAATATGTTGCTTTCCAGCTTCACCTTTTTACACCAAGTATCTATGTTGTTGTACCCAGGGGTTTTCAAGAAGTAAATACACCCTTTTCCAATAAATCTGCAAGTTCTATTTTTTATTTGTCTGGAAGCCCTTGAATATTTATGAGTACTATTATACCAATCATATTTAAATATTATTTATCTAAAATAGGTAAAGTACCAATTTCAAATAGATCAAATGCCTTATCAAAATAATCCCAAATGGGTTATTCAATGAAAACAAGGCATTTTCTCTGCTACAGCTATTATGCTGAATAGTTCATTTGTGTGAACAAGTGTCTATCTTGTTCATGTATTTATTATATATATTTTTTTCATGTTTCAATATTATTCTAACCTCTCAGCTAGATAAGGTCACGTGCCAATCAAATTATTTTTACAAATGAAGCCTTATAAATTGTTTCATTGGCATCATTATATTGGTTACATATTTTGTGCATAATATGGAGCAAAGTATAAGTTTTCAAAAATCTTGACCTTCTAATAGAAAATTTATTTCTCCATGATATTGAATTGTATTCTTCCTCTAAAATAATTCTCTGTTGTGCTATAATTGTGTGTTGCCCATCTACAATTTTGAACCTTAGGATTTTTTTCTCCATCATATCCTCTAGAACTTCTTTTGATTCGATAATACATTGAGGGTTATTTGGATAAAAATGAATTAACAAAGCATCCTTCATTAGAACCTCATTATGTTTTAAAAATGAATGTATTATATCATTCACCCTCTTTCATTCATATTTATTATATTGATATTAGCATCCCCAATTCACAGAGCTCTATAGGAATGTTCAAGGCATAATTACTAGAGAAAATATACCATGAAAAGAATTCACTATATATTTGTTTAGAAGTTTATGTCAACAAAATTTTACCAACATTTTGTTTAATATTATTTTTATCCACTAATATGAGTACTTGTATAGCTTCTTTCAAATCTACATACAAATATGTTTCCCTTGCTTGTCTTATTTTCTTCAATGTTTTGTCATGACTGCAGGGTATCTTAAATACATGTTTACATGCTGGCAAGTAGAATAAGTTGTTGCCCCTTGTTCATATTTTTATTTTAACATATTTTATATTCTAATGACCAAATTATCTATATATATCAACCTAGACATTTGAAGGTTGTCATAGCTATTCCAATTAAAACCAAATGTTTCACAAGAAGGAGAAAAATATTTTTTTATAATTTTTATTTTACTAGGAGGTATGTGCACCGAGTTGGGTGATAATTTTTTGAACATAACCCATAACATGTATGCATTATTTTTATAATATGTACACATTATGGCTCGGTATTACCCAACCATAACACGTACATGTTATAACAATAACATGTATGCATTATTATTATAACACGTAGGAACACATTCATGTTATAAAAACATGTATGCATTCCTATATGTTTTAATAATGCATACGTGTTATTAAAACTATAAAATTAAAAAAAACCCTCATCCTCTACATTTTATCCATTCATATTTTACTGATTCCCGTTCACACTTTGGTTGTAAGATCACATTTTGGCCTACAAGATTCATGTTTTTCCCTCCATTCACCAAATCGATGATGATGCCACAAAGAAGAGGTATGTTTTTTGTACATTAAATCAATTTATTTTATTTTATTTTTATTTTTTTTGAATGTGAATTATAAATTTGTTTATTTTTTATTTTTTGGCAATAGGTCAGCATGCTCTACCTAACCCTCCACCTAAGCTTATGCCAAACCCTCCTAACCCTCCACCTAAACCTCTACCTAACCCTCCTGTAGTTCCCCTAGATCCCTTAGGCAACCAAGAGGAATTAGTTTCTAACATAATAGAGAACAAAATTGAAACTGAGTAAATAATTAGGAGAATGAGGGAACCCACTTCCACAAACACCCAACGCACTTATTTGACCAACAACCAAGATTTAGTATTTGGTCAAGTTGACTCGATAATGAGTTAAATTGATAGATGGAGGTCATATAGGGATAGTTATAGGGCTTACTATTCTTAAAAATTATTAGCATCTAAGGTGAAGAAAAAAATATAATAAAAGATAAAACTTTTGCTTTATTTATCAACCTGATAACTAATATCCCATTTCCAATAACAACCAAACATTTTCCAATCCGTTGATGCCAACATGATTTAATTTAAGTCTAATTTTTGAGAGAGATGGTGGATGGTGTTTGACTATCCCCCTTGTAATAACCATGAGGTCCCTTTATAATTTTTTAGGAAACTCTATTGCGAGTTTGTCCTAAATAAAATTCTAAACTACTTTGACTATGGTTAGTTTCAAGGCTGAGGGAAAGGCTCTATATAGGATCAACCAAGTGCATGTTATGCACCTAATAAGCCTACAAGGATCCCTACCCAAAAGCCACATCATTTGGAGATTCTATCTATGGTGATAGAGCTTGTGGAGATAAACATTTTACATGTGATTAGTGTGCTTACTGATACACTCGTTCATCATATGAGTAGACTTTCAGAGACATATGCTTGAGACACTCTAGATAGTGGTCATACCCATCCCCATTGATGCAAATTTTTTGCTTCTATATGTATTGAACCTTCATATGATGATGGTGGTGCTTCAGGGGGCTTGGAGGATATGGTCTTGACTGATGAGTTATTGGCACACACATTTAGTTTGGATACATTGGGAGTCTCTACACACATGCAAGTATCTTTTATATAAATTTAATGTTAAATTTTTAAGTTATATTTGTAATTTAAAAAGGTAAAAACTAATTTACATGATTAAATTGAATAATATATATGTATTTTTTTATGTTCTAGGAGGAGATGTTACCTTCAACATCACAACTAGGTAGTGTGCCAACCCAAGCTACTACATCTATCTTTGTTAGTATGATAAAATATACAATTACAGAGGTAAAATTTCAAGTGAATATTATATACTCTATATGTACATTCATACACCTTAATTACATCTTTGATATATTTTATGTAATAATTTATATAAAATACCTAATATAATTATGTTACTTTTTATTTTTTGATGTATTAACAAGGATTGGAGTAACTTGTTAGAAACTCATCCTCAATGTCAACTATGTTTTCAATAACCAAAATAGTGAGTTGAACATTTGCTTGATATCCCATTATATGTAGTTTTCATAGTGGGTCAATCCTAATCAGTAGGATTGGATGTGTGTGTGTGTGTGTGTGTGTGTGTGTGTGTGTGTGTGTGTGTGTGTGTGTGTGTGTGTGTGTGTGTGTGTGTAATTCATTTGATAAAAGTTGTTTTGTACAATATATTTCTATCAATTTTCCAATCGAGCATAGCATGTGTTCATCAATATGCACACCACTCCTCTATTTTAAATACTAGCCTCATAACTAGACACTTGATTCCTTGTTATTTAATCACATATAGTGTTTTAATCTCTATGATCGATATCTAAAATGGTCATAGCTAGCAATTAATTTCCCATCTTGATTATATTTGAGCATAATAATTTCATCTCTATCTATGGAGTTATAAATTTAGATGGCATAGCCTCTTGATCCCATTATTTCTAGTCAATTCCATTGTTTTTTTGGGAGAGTGTCCATTATATCCCATTCATTTTTTGGGAGAGTGTCAACTATAAACTATATCCTATATGTATATGGCATAGGCCTTACAACCATATATAAATAGGGGACCTCAACCCCATATAGATAGATGGGGTTGAGTAGTTTTTTACCACCACCTACTTAGGGGGGCCAAAGACCTACTATATCTAGTTAGGGGAGAGGTTCTATCCATATCCATTGATGCAGAGCTATATCAACTTCTATACCAAACTCGGTTTATATCCCTTCCTTTCAAGGTTATCCTTCATCCATTCATAACTCATTCCCTTAGTCCTTTGGGTAATAAAATAATAATTATAATATTAGTAAAATCAATCATTTTATCTTCTTATCACTCTCTCTATACATGATTTTTCATGTTGCTAACTCAAATTGTATGTCTATTTACCCCTCACATACACCTTTATAGCTTTACCTTCTACTAGCCTTGTTCTTGGGTAAAGCTCCTTGTTGGGAGCATCTGATAGATCTTCACTAGAAAATAATTATATATTTAAGGACACATTTGGCCCATACAACTCCCACATTAACCCTTTGACACATTTCCCAAAGAAAATTGTACTTCCTTCTTTAGGCCTCTCATAATTAGCCCTCTATTTGTGCAAACCTCCTTAGTATGAAACATGTAGAAAATTTATCTATCATATATTGACCTTTCCATATACCCATTTGGCTCTTTCAGCTGAATCAATCATTTTTTGACCCCCTTCTTTGGATAAATTATCTTGTTTCTATATCACCCCTTCTCCTTTAACCCTTAGCTAAGCTTAGCACTAGATCGTATCCTCATTTACATACTTTTCCATACCTAACAAGCTTGAAACCATGTCCATTTTTGAGAATAAATCAAGTAATGCAATATTATAAGTTTTTGGAATTTTTCAATGGTCAAATCTCATTTTATACACTAAATCCTAGAATTAGGGTTTTTAGGCCATTACGAGGGCTAAGAACACACTAAAGGGGATAACTTTTGTCTTAGTGGGTTTTAAAACCCCAAACCTTTGTCATTGGGTTTCTACTGATCCTATACAACTTTCTCATTTAGAATTTTTTTTTTGAAAGCTTATTATTAATTGCAAACTCAAAACTCTCAGTTTACAACCCTAACTATGCACATAGGAAAATAGGGTATAGGGTCACTTTGCCTTTCCTTCAACTTCAAATATATTCAAAACCTAATATGGGATTCTATACAGTATCATTGACTATATTATACCTATTAAAATCTCAATTGAATCCCAAACTAGTTTCAACATAATATAACTCAGTCCTTTGACTATATGTTGTAACCCCTTTAACAAATAGGGTACTCAATTATTATTTCATCTTTCAATGTTAAATAACTATAAACCTATATCAAGATGATCTCCCCCTTTCTATGATCATTCGAAAACCTTCTTTAAAGTCTTTATATTCCATAACAATTTACAAGACTAAACACAAGGCACATAATTTCTTAGTTTATAAACTATATGTTTTCCAAGAACAAGTACTGTGGAAAAATAGGATTTTATCACTTCTTGACCAATTAGATTCCTAAAAATATTATTCTCAACACTCTTATGCACATTCCTTAGTTAACCTTCCACAAAAATTTCTACCAAAAGAATAAAATGCTTGGACTATAATTGAATCTTGGACTGTATGCAAGACTAAGTTTGTTAGCAACTTGTTTAATCAATGAATTGACCAAGTTATAAATTATTAGGTTGTTTATTCAGATAATGAATAGGGTGGACACTCCTCCATAATTATGAATCAAGATAGACTCATGAATTTTTTCTACAATGTCATCTTCATAGGCACTCACTGAGGTATGTATAGTCACTTGTAATTTTGAATTGTAATTTAGTACTTTTTTTTAAATAATTTTACTATATACATTGGAAAATATAACTTATATACATAAATGTATTGTGTATGCAGAGCTGTCATATGACATTTGATAGTCTAATTCAGATGACTAATATCATATCTCCTCATGTTTCTTCATCATTTGACATGCATGTTCATGTAGCTGATCCTGACATTGACCCAGTCAAGCATCAATGACAAATTAAGGAGGACCATGAGATTGCGATAAGTGCATGTTTAAATGATTTTTTTATTATAATTTTAAAACATGAGTTTCTTAGTTTGGTTTCATGTATACTTGTTAATTTTATAATAAGTTTTGTATTTGAATAAGTTTAGCTAAAAGCAAGCTATGAGCATAGTACCCACAGTCAAACCTTGGAGCAATCTAAGGCATTCAAGATATCTCCATCTAAAGGTAGGGCATCCCAAGGAGAGTCTTATTCAATGAAGGTAAAGAGAGAGAGACTATTTTATGATTAGGATGTTTTAGATGATGTACTTTTTTGTATGCCTATATGGCAATGTATGCATTTTTGACATTATGCATGCATATATGATGTGTTCACCTGACATTAGATGTTATGTTGCTAGACATGATGTAGTTTTTTCTATTCCTATATGGTAATGCATGTATTATTGACATTATATGCCTATATATGGAATTTATACATGGAATTCTTATTTTTTACATGAATATTTAAGAAAACCAATGAAGTAAATCTTGTTTGAATCAATTGTGCTTAGATTATTATAAATGAATGGTTTTGAAGTATTCTTAAAGATTACAATGTTATGAGATTGAGAATAACTCGTTAGGATAATGTTGTAAATTAGACCCTTATAATAAATTAAGACCCAAGTGGCATTTACTTGTTATGGTTGCTTATGGTTTGATATGGTTTACTATGCTATGGTTTGTTATGATAATGTTACAAATTAGACATTCACTTGCTATGGTTTGATTTGAATCTTCTTTCATAAACTAGCTCCTCTTTTGACTCTTTGGACTTAATGTAGATTCTTACACCTATTAATTATTCCTTGTACTCGTAGTATCACCTCCTTGATGGAATTTATCTCTATCCATACATCTTTTACCTCATTCCATTCATGTCTCATTCACAAATTTCCTCTCAATCTATTTCTAATTTCTTCCTAAGCACCTTCTTTGGGTCTCAAGGATCAAATCTTGGTTTATATCTCAAGATCTCAACCTGTTATCACATATGGTCTTAGATGATCATAACATACCTAGTATAATCCCCTTAAAGTACTCAAACAATATCATGCTCTCATTATACACCTTATGGATACAATTCTCTCTTAAGGCTTATAGCCTTTTTTTATTATATTTTGCCTTGTACAAAAATGTTATGATTTCTCAAGATATTATAAGGGCATTTATAGGTACACTCTATTATTTTTCATATCTATGTCAAATTTCATATCCTAACTCCACCTCTAACTATCACTTCCTTCATTGGCCTACCCTCATTTAGGCCTAATTATCCCTATTCCAAACCCTCAGTCTTAGAATTCGTATACACTCATACAATCTTAGGTTAAAAACTTTTGATTCACTTTGTATATGTATAGGGGATTAAGATTACAAGTTTCATTAACTTCCCATAGTTAAATATTTAGAAAATGCATGAAGCTTGCTAATCTAGGGTTTTCCATGCCCTGTACATACTCTCCAAAGGACCAATTTGACCTTCCCACTGATCTTATTTTATTGAAAACATAATCATGACATCTAAAACATACCAATTTAACCTTTTCATTAAAATATCCAAGCCTTCCTTGTACCTATTTTCTACTTTTACCCAAGTAGGACTATAAGGCCTACTAGGCCTAATTCATGTTCTTAAAGATTATTTTTCCCCTGTGACCTTATTTCTCACTCTTGACCCCACTCTCACACATATAATATTGATGTTTGGCTATATCTCCTCCCATATACTTTCGCTAACCTTCAAACCACCTTCAACACTTGAAGTAGGGAAGCCATACATTTAGTTATCATAATTGTCTCTACATTATGTTAAATTTATATGTTATGTGCAAAGAGGGTTTGTGGGTACAAGTTCAGTGGATTGGCATATTTTATCCATCTTTCTACTCCTCACCAAAAGTTTTGTCATAATATCCTCTACCTCCAACTAGAAACTTTGCGTCTGAAACTGAGAGGTATAAATACACCACTTTGAGCATGTCTATATAGGTAAATTACATGTGTTCCAAGAACCTTGACACCCACTTCTACTTGAAAGTAAATTTTCACTATTATTTTGGAGCACAGAAACATGAATAACAAATATTGTCAAAATTGAAGCTACGGTCTGAGAACTCAATTTTTGGTGCTTATTGGTTGAACATTGGCACTACCAGCACATCCAAAGGGGTGAATAATGTCTATAACCAGGATCTAACCTCTCATATAGCCCAAACGATAAACCCACCACACATTTTAGGCTGAACAATGCCCTTCCCAATACAAGAAAGAGGCTAATTTTTAGCTTAACTTCAGGCATGCATAAAATTAAAAATGTAAGTCATATGGAGGAACCATAATATCCCTTATGTACATGGAAAATTCTTCTAATTGAACCCTAGATCTAATCTGAATCACCTCTAAGAGTAATCTTGCCAGAAGTTGTAGTAAAGGGTCTTAAAATGTTAATTTTTGGTAGAGAAGAGATAACTTCTTGACCTCCAACTAGTAACTTTGCCTTTAAGACTAATAGGTGAAAATAAACCACTTATAGCTTGTCTATATAAGTAAATTATACATTTTCCAATAACCTTGACACCCACTTCCACCCATAAGTGAATTTTCACTACTGTTCTGGAGCACGGAAACACTGACAACAAATGTTGTCAAAGTTGAAGTTACGGTCCAAGAACTCAATTTTTGGTTCCTTTTAGCTTAAAACTAGCACTACCAACCATCCAAAGGGTTAAATAATGTTTATTACCAAGTTTTTGACCTCCCATCTGGCCCGAACAACAAATCCACCACACATTCCTAGCTCAAGAACACCCTTCCCAATACAAGAAAGTGGTTGATTTTTAGCCTAACTTCAAGCATGCATAAAAAAATTAAGTCATATGGAGTAACTATAAGATCCTTCATGTACATGTTAAAGTCCTCTAATTTCACTTTGAATCTATTCTAAATCACCTCTAAGAGTAATTTGTACTAGAAGTTGCAGTAGAGGGTCCTAAAATGCAAATTCTTGGTAGTGAAGAGAACTTCTTGACCTCTAGCTAGTAACTTTTCCTCTAGAAATGGTAGGTGTAAATCCAAAACTTTGATAAAATATATATAGAAAAATTATACATGTTCCAAGAACCTTGACACCCACTTCCATCCATAACTAAATTTTGACTATTGTTTTAGAGCACAAAATCACTGACAATAAATGTTGTCAAAGTTAAAGCTACAGTCCAAGAACTCAATTTTAGGTACTTGTTGGCTAAAAAATAACACTTCCAACATGTTATAAGGGGAGAATATCATCAAGTAATAGGTTCATGACCTCCCATATAGCCCAGATGACAAATCCACCACCCATTTTGGGCTCAAAAATGCCCTTCCCAATACAAGAAAGAGGCTAATTTTTAACCTAACTTGAAGCATACATAAGACAAAAATTTTGAGTCATATGGAGGAACCATAAGATCCTTTATGTGCATGTTAAATTCCTATAATAACACCTTGAATGTAATATAAATTTCCCCTAATACTAATTCATTCTATAAGTTGCAGTAAAGGGTCCTAAAATGCAAATTTTTGGTAGTGAAGAGACAACTTCTTGACCTCCAACTAGCGACTTTACCTCTAGAACTGGCAGGTGAAAATACACCACTTCAAACACGTCTATATAGGCAAATTATACATTTTTCAATAACCTTGACACCTACTTCCACCTGCAATATAATTTTCACTACTATTTTGTACCACAGAAACATTGATAACAAATGTTGTCAAAGTTGAAGCTACAGTTTGAGAAATCAATTTTTAGTGATTATTGAATAAAAACTAGAATTTACAACATATATGAAGGGGTAAATAATGTCTATGACCATGTTCTTGACCTCTCATCTGGGCTAGATGATAAACCCACCACCCATTTTGGGCTCAAGGATGTCCTTCCCAATACAAGAAAGAGGTTGATTTTTAGCCTAACTTCAGGCATACATAAAACCAAAACCATAAGTTGTATGGAGGAACCATAAGATCCTTTGTGTGCATAGGAAAGTCCTCTAATTTCACCCTAAATCTATTTTGAATCACCTCTAATATAAATCCATACTATAATTTGTATTAAAGGGTCCTAAAATGCAAATTTTTGGTAGTGAAGAGACAACTTCTTGACCTCCAACTAGCAACTTTGCCTCCGAGACTAGCAAGTGTAAATCCACCACTTTGAGCACACATATATAGTTAAATTACATGTGTTCCAAGTACCTTGACACTCAATTCCACCCATAATTTAATTTTCACTATTGTTTTAGAGCATGGAAACACTGACAACAAATGTGTTTGAAAGGCTATAAAGAGAAATAAACTTATCATGAGCAATTATTCAGTAGTGCAAAAACACCATGTAATTTTACTAAGATTATCTTAGATTCAATAATATGAAATTATTTACTAATGGTGCCAACCACATGAAGGTGGAATCTTATTTGATGCCATTAACCTACAAAAAAATATTAGTAAGTAATTGAAGATGAAATTCATGCATGTACTACCTAAAAAATTAAAAGCATTTGGTAAAATTGATTACATTTACATTTTACAAGTCAACATACCTATGCATTTCAATATAATGAACCACTTGGATCTTCTCTAATCTTGATAGTATCAATAATTTCTTCATGGTTTGACTAAGGAACTTTTTATAGATTCTTGCTTTTTGGCCTCCCATGATATTTTTGCAATTTAATATTCATTGTAAGAACCAAATTTGAATAGTGTAGAATCTTCCTGTGAGTTTCAAAGTCTTAAAACAACCATACATTTGAAATTTTTATAGGATATAATTGAATCCAAGTTCTAATGACTACCATAGACCTAATAAAATAATCAATGTTTTCTCCATCTACAACCAAGGAAGTCAATTTTTTATTTCCATCTACACACCGACATAAGTAGTAATATGTTCCCTCTTCATTATCCTTATCTACAATAACTACAAAAACATGGTATGCATCATAAAAAATAATTTTTAATCACATTATGAAGATATATTATGAGAATAAAAAGTACATAAAGATTAATCTTCTACCTGGTTGTACTAGATTAGATATATAGTCAAAGTCATGTGAGGATGCCATGTTAGTAAGTTATAATACTAGTTGAACCTGATTTGTGTTGATTAGAATTAGAAGTTTGGAGCTCTAATCATCCACCCACTCTTATTAATCGCACTCATTCCAAAAAAATTCCATGAATGCAAAAAAAAACATGTCAAATGTCACGTATGAATAGTCCAAGAACCTGCATTTGAACTACAAAATGAGTGGAGCTCACTTGAACTTGCTAGAGTCATACAATCCTCATAGTTTGCCCAATATTTTTCCTCCATTAACCAAAAATGTGTATGAATAGTAGAATTTTATTTATCACCATGACATAAGTTCTCATTACACCAGTCAACCATAGTTTTTGCATCAATCAAATTAACAATATTGTCTTATTTTAACTCCTCCCATATAATGGATATTTTTATACATGCTCCCCTTTTCCATGGATAGCCTCAATGAAACTCAAAATATGTTCTACACCAGTGGTAATGTGCATCATGATCAACCAATAAAATATTTGTGCATTCTTGAATTACGATGTGCAATTGTCTGACCAAATGTAATGTCATTTAAAATTAATGTTCCTTTGAGTCAACTGTCTATAGAACTTATCAAAACAAACTTACACATACTCTATACAATGTGATCATTCATCAATGATATATAAATGGTACTCCTTTAATATTTTTCAAACTTTCTCTATACTGTCAGGTACATGCATGAATATGGCAATTTGTGTTGAGTTATAATACTATGATTGAACTTCCATTTGTGGTTTGAATGTGTAATTTTCTACAAAGTTGAATACTAAAATAATAGAATCAAGTGGGAACGTGTCCTTGCTTAGATTTAAATGTTCATCCAACCATTTAGCCCTATGTTTATGCCTTACATACTCATAAACAATTTTCTCCATGAATTTGACCATAAATTATGAAAAAGGTATCTCTTTTGTAACAAGCTCACACCTTTTATGTTCTTTACCATCTTTTACTTGATAAGTCACGTATTTGTATTTGCTCAAACTAGATAATTATTTTCCAATTGCACTTGTACACTCCTCATGGATACATTTTTTCAATTTTGTCAATCCACCGCAAATGTTACAATTGCCAACCAAACATGCTTTTTGATAAAAGAATTATCCATCTAGGCTTTCATAAAAAATGTTTGAAATAAAATCCCTATCTGATTTTGGTGGAACTTCTATGCCACACTCCTTCAAAATTTTAGTAGTAGAAAAATTACAATGAATATGGTGAAAAACATCATAGTGGATTGAAAATTCAACATGTTGCCTAAAAAAAGTGATGCCTGTGTGATTTATTTTTACATAAAAAGGTTTGGCCATCTCAAAAAGTATTTGACTAGTATTAAATTATTGATGTTTTTCTAAAAACTTAGAATATAATTGTGTTTGATTCATATCCAAGAAATGTTTTGAATGTGGTTCACAATTATGAGAACCAACTCTTCTTTTCACTACATCTCTTGCATTGGGTGAAACTCTTGTATTATATTTCCAAAATTGTGAAAGTAACTCTTTCAAAGCATCATCTATAGCCTTGTCCTTTCATGGAAGTATACCACAGAATGACCAGATCTCTTTCATATTGGGTTCATTAAGTCTTTCACATCTTGCAATTGCTTTCATTAATGTTTTTCTATTTATATCAAGTTTTTGACCTTTTTTTGAAATCAATCATTTTTCCCTAGTTTAGCACGTACTACACAAGCTGTCATTATATGTCGATAATCATTACAATATTTTATGCATGATTTCAGGCCTATAATATGATATGCATCATGTAAATTTTCAAAAATTTCATTATTTTCATTATCCATGTTAGATGTTCTTAGTCCTAATATGTACATTATAAGTCTCATTTTAAGCAATTTCATCAATGAAACAAATAATTGACAGCTTTGACTATCATACTTCAATTTATGAAAGAAATTATCCCAAATTTCTTCATCCAATCTTCTTGAATAGTGGTCAGACATTTTATTATACATTAGTTTCAAAATATTTTCACTAACTTAAATTAAGTACTTATCTTTTCTATGCACAATTCTTGGAGGTGTTGTTATTGGTGGAATTCGTTTAGAGGTTGTTTCAAAATCATTATATGTTTCCATGAAATTTTCTTCAAATGTGTTTGTTTCTTCATTATGTGTTTCCATGAAATTTTCTTCATTTTTAATTTCATCATTATTTGAGTCCATTAAATTTTCTTCATTTTTTTGTGGCTAAAGTATCATGCATAGGATCTTCCTCAACATAATAAAAAACTTTAAACTTTGAATGTGAATTTTCAACATTATCTAATTTTATATTCTTAATTTCATCATAATTAAATTAATTATTATGAATTTCATCATAATTAAATTCATTATTATAAATTTCATCATTATTTAATTGATTATTGTCAATTTCCTCATTATCTAGTGCATTTGGCTCATCAAGGTTAGTGTTTGTACCTTGTCTAAAATTAATTGCTTACATTCATACCTTTTTTTCTCTCAAATCTTCTAATTGCTTTGGTGTTTTGTTCTTCAAATTCTTCTTCCTCCCTAAATGTGAACCGGAGCCCATTTTGACAAAAGTAACCAAGAAATTACTTCAAATGTGGGGTCCAAAAAAAACTGCAACCAACAGAGTACATAGAGTACACAAAGAATGTCTATGGGGACAACAATCTCTATTAGGGATAAACATAGACATTGAAAAGTGACTTTTTTTTTCACTTCAAGGAATGCATATGCATTATATGAATATGTACACATTATAGGAACTTGTAAGCATTATAATAATGGGTATGCATTATAGGAACGCGTACACATTCCTTGAAGTATAGGCATATACTATACAAACAAACAAAAAGGCTCATATTCAACTATTTTTTCCATTAAAATACTACAATATGATGAATAAATCCCAAATATGATGCAATAAGACTATCATATGTAATAATGTTATCATATCATGTAATAAGGCTCAGTATGATGCAATAAGACTATCATGCAATGTAATAAGACTCTCATGTGATGTAATAAGACTCTCATACACAATAAATCTCTAATATGATGCATTTAGGTTATCATATGATGTATTTAGGCTATCATATGATGCAATAAGGCTTAATATGATACATAAATCCCCAATATGATGGATAAATATCTAATACATGATGCAATAAGACTCTTGATAAGACTATGAATAAATAAAACTAATGAGTGATGAAATAAGGCTCAATATGTAATATAAAATGAGCTAATTTTTCCCAAAATCCCATCATAGTTCCTTAAAAAATTAGATGAATAATAGGTTCACAAATTAGTACTAATCGCATTCATGAATTTATGCATTTGTGATGAAATCAAGGAACTTAAGGATTATGTTTGTTATAAAATTAGGATTTAGGGTTAGTTTTTTAGTGTAATAGGATTGTACATGTGTATATGTCATAAAATTAGGGTTTACGAGAAATTTATACATGTTCAATTGATAAAATTAGGGTTTATGATCAACATATCACAAAATGTGACCTAATTTAGCCCTTTTCAATCATGTTATAGACTCTAATTTAGGTTCAATGGGTTAAAATTGCCCACATTTGCATTTCAATATGTATTTATGATTAAATTAGGGTCAGTTAAGTCATACATGTTACATCTAAATTATACAATCAACTAGGCCATAAATTTTGTTTAGGGGTTCAATTTTTCCCAAATCACATCCCTAATTAAACTAATTGACTAATTGGTTCAATTCATGATAGATAGAATCGTACTTAATTTTGACCCAAATCATATATATCATGATCTTATAGTTATGTCAAGAAGGGGTTCAAATTGGCTTCCCATGCCTCCTCGATTGAATTACCCCTATAATTGAACCTTGTTGTGCCACATGTGTATGCCATACACACAAAAGTGTTAAAGCTATCAAAGATGCATCAAATCTTAGAAGTTTTAGAGTTGATAATGTCATGAGAGGCCAAATTCAATTGCATATCACCATGTGTAACTCATACATGCTTGAAAGTGTCAACATTGTAAGAGGTATCATGTCCTAGAGCTTTAAAGAGCTAGATATTATATCCCTATGAGCCTTGATCTAATTATATATGTATGGACATGTGTATCTTATACACACATATAATTTATGTTAGAGATATAACTATCTCTTGTCCTAGAAGCATCAAATTTTTCAGATCCCTAGGGTGCCCAATCCAATTAAATTTTTCCACATGTGTAGATCTAGTATACCTGGATAAGTGTTAGAATTATCATATATGAACATATTTGATACTTATACATGTTTCATCACCAAGCCAACCAATCTAACTAAGTCATATTCATAGATTTATCATACATACATAGAAGCCACTAATTTTTAAAGATTGACATCAATCCAATAAAATAATGTCATGTGTGAACTCTCTGACTTGCTATTACTATATGAAAATTGTCATGTAGAGCCCTTTAAGGTCCCATCCAAATTTCAAGCAAGTACTGAATGTTATCAATTTTATACATGTATACATATTCAAATCATTTATATCCCTCTACCTTGAATTACCTATAGAGATCTTAAAACTTATATTCATATTAAGTCCTACATGTAGGAGAGAACACAATTTAGTAATGGATAAGCCTCAATCTCAAATCACAAGCTAGAGCAAGAATTTTAATACATGTACTTCTTTATTGCAATCCAAATCATAAGGTATAAGATCATTACAATGAAATATGAAAAATTTGATTGAAGATATATGTAAAAAATATTTATAACCTTGAAACCTTTGATGAGGGATTACACATTGGTATTCAATTCTAATCAACCATCTATCAGAGGTGAGAAATTCATCATCCACATGACCAATTATTGGGTCTCTCTATTAAACATCATCCTTGAGGGGAAGAAGGTCTAAGATTTAGGGGACATTGTCACATGTTTAATGTATCTTGAATAAGTTCAATAGAGTTTAAGCTGGGATAAATTATACATATGTCTTACTTGGTCAATTCCAAGTCTACACCATCCCTTGATGGTTTCAAACAAAGTCCCTAGTGAAAATAGATATTTTATAAGCTATACATTCATCACTAGGCACATCATCTTAAAAAAACATCTTAGTAAATTACCACATCATCACTAATGGATACATGTGACCATTTCAAGTTTATTGAAATCAAAACCACATCTTATATAAAACAAAACACATACCCAACTTGACCAAAATATTTAAGAATTTAATATGTAAATACATTGTAGGTCCATCATCCTACTTTCATATCTTGCCATCCTAATTACATAGTAAGGTATAAAACTCTATGGTATTGATAAGCATCAAGTGTTGTCTACCTTATTTTTTAGCTTGTAATTATTGCATCCATGGTGCAGTTAGGACTAGTCCCATGTCAAAGAAACACTCTTTAGATGACGTGGGAATGGATGGAGTGTTTGATGGTTATCCCATGTGTGATATATGGGTAGATGAAGGAGGTGAATGAAATGGAGGATTAACCATATTTTCACAAGATATTTTAATTTTAGACAAATTTTGAATAATGTATTTTAATGCATTAGGGGAATCAAACTTGAATAATTTTAACAATAGAATACTCTTGTTAGACATTCAATTTGGGCCTCAAAATGCACCTATTAAATTAAATGCACTAATTGACCTTGGAGGAAAATCAAGGGATTTTATTCAACACATTATAGGAATGTTTTTGAGACAATTTAAGGCATGATTCATAAGTATTAGGCTCTATTAGATAGCATTTTTGAAATAGATATCAAAGAGATGCACTATTACACCAAGCGCTCAATTATTATTTCTAATTAAACAAGATTATCTATACTACATAGTCCAATTTAATGGGTTTGCCACTTAAACAAATTAGTTCAAAATTTATAAATAAAGGGGTCTGGTCAAAGATATCAAAGAAACAACAAAAGGGTAAAATATAATTTTAGGCAAGTATAATAATATCAATAAGAAACACAAAATTTAAGGGCAAGTAGGATTTTAGGCAAGTAAGGTGGTAAGGTATATCCTTGCCCTGCTAGGGGAAAGATCCCAATAGTTTTGCTTGTTTCAATTGTCAAACATGGATTTTGTTAACATGTGTTCTATTGACGAAACATATTGGTGTATATATTTATATCAAAGTGTACCGTAAGATGAAAATGTAATATCTAATACTTGTTCAACATTTATTCTATAAAATTAAAAGTAACCAATCACATCTTGACAAGTAAGAGTCAAGTATTGTTACTCTAATGCACAATGTTTGGTACACTAAAGGTTAAGTTTTGATCATAGGTTTAAAAAATGAATTTTATGACCTCTTATAATAAAATCAATTATATTATCAATTGTATAATGTGTTAGACCTTGAAACCTTACTTATAAGTAGCTAAGATGACATATTGAAATGGGTAAATTTTTTTGAGTCTAATGTGATGTTGTGGTACCTTAATTCACTATCCAAAGCTAATGGGACCTTTCCCTTATAAGAAACACAAAATTCAGCATTTCCCCTATAAGGATGCATGGCTAATGGGACCTTTCCCCCATAATAAACGTGAAATTTGTTTGTTTCATTTTATGTCTAAGAAACGTGCATGCATTATATAATGTGTACATGTTATTTATTACATTATATAACACATACACATTATATAATGTGTACATGTTATTTAAATTTAAATTTTAAACTGAGCCTTTAGGCTTGAAAATGGCTTGGAATTTTGAGCCAAATGCTTGGGACTGTGCATTTACAGTCGAGACCGAGAGTTTTAGGAAAAACCAACAAATTTCAACTTCAATTTTCAAATGCACTATGGATTTTAACATAAAAAATTCAAAGAATTATTACTTTTATGATGAGCACGTTGTCCTCTTTCTAAATTTATGATTTTTATATTTTTTGGGCTATTTTAAGGGTTTAAACTATATTTATTTCTAACAACACATTTTTTAGGCCACTAAATGCCTCACCCATACATGCATATTCATGTTTATCTAATTTGTTTTTCATTAATCAAAATTCAAAATAAATTATATGGTAACAAACTAGGCCTAATTCTACACACATTAAAAAAAAAACAATTTTCTTTTTTTTTTGAGGTAGTTAGGGTAGGTCACATAGATGGCTATCCATTTTTTTGTTAGTTTCTAGGATATACTTAATTGAAAAATTAATAAAAAAATATTCATCTAAAAAATATTAAAAAAAATTCCTAACACACCAGAAGAGCAAATTTAAATATTCACCAAAGGGTTTATAACAATATAAATGATTCTCAAAAAATGGTGGGTCGCATGAAATGGTACAATTCAAATTTTCTTAAAAAAATAGAAGGTCCTCTTAAAATTTTAGATATTTGACCTATTTATACTCAACCATTTTTCAAAAAAAATAGTTGTTTGGAAACTAGACTCAAAATTCTACAATTCATGTTTCTATACAATCTTCAAATTTTGAGTGTAGCCATATCTAATTATATGTTGAAGTTTACATTTTTGAAATTTCATAAAAATCATGTCCATGGGTAGGCCCTTTTTCATCCCCCTAGTTGGTGAACTTACCCTAGGTGTAAATTTATTGAAATTAGTTTTAGCTCGATAGAGAATTCCCTCTTCTCCATTCCATACTTCTAGTTGGAATTTTAAGGCATCTTCAATTTCATCCTTATCATAGGAAAGGATTATTCCAATTTGAGAAGATTCTTTTTATGATCTAGTGTTAAACAAGTATATATATATATATATATATATATATATATATATATATATATATATATATATATATATATATACATGCATGTTTGGTGGACTAATCAATTCAAAATACCAATCAGTAAGAAGAATTCTATCACTACCATAAAATTGAAAATGGTTATGTGGATTTAATTTTAGTTTTGGTAGTTTAAATGGTACTATATCAAAATTCTCTTGGAGTGAGCACTTCTTCCTTTTAAGTGTGGGAATTCCTTTCTCACCTGAAGACATTCTGCAAAGCAATTGAGATGATTTAAATATTGATCTTTTGTAAAATGTAAGTTGCATATTTCATTAGTTCATGAATTTTTTTATGATTGAGTAGTGATTAATTTAATATCAACAAATGTTAATTCTAAACTAAAATATAAAATACATATAAAATCTTCATAATATATACATTAACTCACACTTAAACTAATGGTGTATGACCAAACTAGAAATAAATTATATGTGCACCATCTAATATAATATGATGGGCAAAAGAATACATAAACTTTGGCTTCAAAGGAGAAAGATGAGGGGGAAGTATCTTTCTAATATGTGTCAAAATGTCCATCAACAAGTAACTTTAAGGTATCTCCTAGGAGATACCTTTCAATCATGCACAAGAGTGGTTTTTTCTTAAAAGTAATCTCATAGGAGATACCCTCAAGTTAACCATGATGGTATTACAATTTTATTTCAAGGCCTTTCAAATAATCTCCTAGTCGATACCTCGAAGGGTGGTGTCATACATTCAAAGGGACATTGAATGTATCTCCCAATAGAACTTTCCTTCACCTTGAAAGCACTACTAGGTGATAACTTGATAACTTGAATGGCCTTTTAATACTTGGGAGAGTGCACATTGTTGATGATAGGCTGAACATAAGAGCACGCATTTTAGGTCTTTGTATGCACATGCACTTTCCACCTTAGTTAAGTTTAACAATTTTTCATGTTATGTTAATAGTTTCAAATCTAAATAATTACCTTGTTATATGAATGAAATTTTACTTTACCTTGAAGTTCATTGTAATATATTCAAGGTATCTCTTAGGATATGCCTCCAATTTATCCATGAAGGTATTACAAGGCCCTCTAAGGAATCTCCTATTAGATACCTTTAAATTGAAATTGCCTAGTGTTATTGATGTTTGTAATATCTTCTAGTTATCTCCTAGGGGATACCTTCAAGTTACCAATGAAATAATATCCTAGTGGATACCTCAAGGTTTAACTTGGCCATTGTTATTGATATGTATAAGGGATTTAATGAGATACCTTTTAAACATGCACAAGAGTGGATTTCTCCTTCAAGGTATTTCTTAGGAGCAACCTTTGGCCCAGATCTCTAAGTTTCCTATATCAAACTTTCCTAGAATACTTGAATATGTTTGTTTGTTTGTTTGTGTAACATCTACTCACAAAAAACATTGATTTTGAAAACACTTGTCCATGGAGAATCCATTTTCAACGATAAATCTTGAGACCATTGATTCTTTTCTGCTCTACCCTTCCCCCTATTTTGGAAACTTCATGGAGTGAAACTTTTTGAAGGAGATAATTTCAAGTCACCCATTAAGATACCTTCATTTTACCCATAAGGATATAATTTCAAGCCACCCATTAAGGTATTAAAAATCCCTTGAAGGAATCTCCTAGTAGATACCTCGAGGTTGAACTTGTCTATTATTATTATGGTGTAGAAAGGAGTCAATGAGTAAATAGGTGTTTCAATTTAAGAAGGTAGTTAATAATACATTGATTATTGTTTATAATGTCTTATATAGATATTATCAAGGGGTCAAGGTGTCTTAATTCCAAATTCAATGTGAAACCCATAAAAATTGTAGACCTCATAATATCATCAAAAGAGAGTTGAACGAGTAAAATCTATCATTGCATCATTTTGTATTGAACAAGAATTACACTCAAGAGCATTTCCATACCTTCAAGGAAATACAAGGACCTTGAAAGGAATCTCTTATAAGATACTTTTAAGGGTGTTGTTATACATTAAAGGGAACATTGAAAGTATCTCCTAGGAGATACCTTCAAGATGAACATGAGTGGAATTTTCCTTGACCCTGAAATCACTACTGAGTGATAACTTAAAAGACCTTTCCAAGAATTAGTTTTATTTGGAGGAATTATATTTGGGATTTTGTTTTCAAACATTTTTCTCAGTCCTTATTATTATATTTTGGTCTTTGGGTTTTTTGTTCAGACATTTTGTTTGACAGATTTTGGTCGTCAAAAATTTTATTCAAGAATTTTGCTCTTTAGACCTTTTGTTTGGACTTTTTTGTTTAGAGTTTTTGCATCAGACATTTTGTTTGAACAAAAATTTTGAATGAATTTTCTTTTATCAAATATTTTTCTCTTCATGTTTTTTGTATTAGACTTTGTGTTTGAAATATTTATTCAGATATTTTGTAGGCCCGGTCCTAACACAAACCCTGAATCTTGATTCTCGACTACCAAAATATTTTTATACTTAGACAATAAATAAAAATACTTCTTGATAATTTATAAGGATACCCATAAACTAAACTAACAAGATTTGAACTATGCAAAAAATATAAAACATGTGAATGTTAGGAATTTATAATACACAGACTAGAATTGAATGCTAAAGGTTGTATATATGATGTGAAACCATTGATGCCTTCATTGCTCTTGAATGAATTTAAACCCAACTTCTATCCTACACAATAAAATCCTTATATAATTATGAGACTATTATAAATAAACAAGTGACTAGCAGAAAGGAGAATTTTTCATAGATCATGTAAACAAAATACAAGCACTACACATAATTGTAATGGCATATTCATATAAGGAATTCAGGGGAGCACTTCTGCCATCACCATTATTTATTAAGGATTTGATCGTATTCATGGACATAGTATAGGAAGCCACCATTTTAAATAACAAGTATGGGAACTAATATGAATTATAAGATGTTATCAATTTTATTGACATATTTTCACTAGATGGAAATCTATCTCCCTTGGAGTGACTATTTATCACAGAATTGCTATCACTTAAGAGATAAGGATTATATTTAGTTGCAGCCATGTTTGAGGTGATGCCATGAATCAACCTCCTTTGATACTTATTATTCAAAAGCAAGGTTATGTAGGATGATTTTCTTCACCATATGGATAACCAAATGGTTATGGTGTGCATATCTAGAGCATATTTTTAGAGGTATTTGTCACTACCAACACCATATTCTTATTTTGAAAAACACATGATATTTTTGTGGAATCAAGATAATACTATGGAAAATGTGTTTATTTCATGAATTCTCCCCAAGAAAACCATGACATACAAAGGAAATAATCCCACTCTAATCAGTAAGTTTAGTATGGGAGTGCAGATTGGTATGGGGCTTCTCAATAGAGTCTACATAATTCCCAACATCTATTTCCTCAATTTGGATAGGGTAACATTATTGTATATGATGATGACTAGTGATGTAGTGTTTATCTTGGGTGAAATTATAAGCTACCACTTGAGATAATAGATCATTCATAAGGACAAGCAACCTAATCTTATGAGCTACTTATATATGATGTCATATCTTTTGGATGTTTTTAGTAGAATAGTGTATAAAGTTCTTAGTGAGCTATGGAGATTAACCACCAACTATATCAAAAATTAAATTTGCAATCATTTTTAATTTTTGCATATCTATGATTATACCAAGAATATGGTGATTATTGATGAGGATGTTTATCCTCAAGTTTAAAAATCTATCCATGGGTCTTCAATGCCCAGAGTCAGAGCAAGCATTATGAAGACACTATTTGTAAGAGGTGATTATTTTATATATCTTAACTACACTATTATCAATATCATTGGGCATAATGTTCATCTTTTGAGCCTTCCAAAACATGTACTTGATAAATTGGTTGAGCAAGAAATTGCTTTCCAGCTCTGGTGGAGCATTGAGGAGGACCTGCTAAAAAATAAGAAGATCATGTTCTATGGGAACCATATGGTCATTGGAAAGATGGTCTACATAATGAGAAATTACTTTGGATACGTGGGTGAAAAATAAAGAGTTATCATTTACCCACATTACCACATAGGGATTCGGATCCTCATGACTACATCCAAAAACACATTAAGGGCCTTAGTATCCCCTACTAACATGTCCATTATGATTATGAATTTTTATTCATGAATACATAGAATGATGATGAGGTATTAGAAATGGAAATGGTTATTAGTCTATAATAGGATCACTTAAGGGTGATTCAACCTGAACCTTCAATCATTGTGAAGGAATTGTATAATAGAATGCCACTCTTTGTAGGATGGGCATCCTCAAACTATTTGAAGGACCAACCCACAAAGCAATCTAAGGAACAAAGAGATATATCATAGGATTTTCCTTTCAAGTTTAAGGCTATCAAGAAGGAACTAGGGATGAGTGAACTTGATTCTAGGGGAGCTCTAGGAAACCCCATCAATCTAGATTCCTCTGATGAGGAGGAGAAAGGAAAAGAGTCCCTAGTTATCAGTACAATTCAAATTCTTGTGGCTACCCCTAGGAACAAGTGTCTACATATTTAGGGGTAGAAACATAGGAAATAACTACATAAATTTAGTAAGGCTCCTCCTCACAACTTAAGGCAATTGTTTGTTACAAAAAGGAGCCTAGACTCCCCCCATAAGTAGTCCTACTAGATAAATCTCAAAGCTTGCTTGTAATGCCCCAATAAGTAGAAGTGGAGGAAGAATAAAAAGAAAATTTTAATGAATAAGAAGAGTTGGAAAAATCTAAGGCTTTGAGCCTTGAATATGACAAGGGTAAATCACCAAATGTGGAAGAACAATAGGTAAAAAGGCTTTGCATTTAGAGACCACTTTCTTACTCTCTTATTCTATTCCTATTTTTAGATCTATGCCAATTTCATCAGTGTTAAAAAAATACCAAGGTGAAAGTTTTTAATTCCACTCTTGATGATCCATTAACCACCTTCTCTTTCTTGATTTTTCCTTTACTCACCCCAAAATTTGAGAAGGATGCTACCACTATTGCTCTACCTTCTACTACCTTTGATCCATCTTCCACCACCATGCCATTCACTTCCATCATGGACACTTCCAGTATTCTTTCTAGCACTACCATATTTAAATCATTGAAAATGAAAAGGGCATCTAAGAAGATAAAGACAACCATGGCCAATCTATAGCTCCATGTCTCATCCCCCCAAATCACTCTCCCATGCCATCCACCACTCCATCCCAAGAAACCATTGTCACCATCTTAGGAAAGGGAAAGAAGGAAAAAACATAGGTTATCATAGTCCATCCACTCCCCCAATATGTAAGTTTGGATTGGTCTAAGATTATGTGTCCTTCCTTTTCTAACAAAATTGTCAAGGCAACAAAGAAACAATAACTAGCTGAGGAAGTTGAAGAAGTTATGGCCAAAACCAAAAAGGAGATAAACCTAAACCAGTTGATCATTCCTCTATGGGCCATTTATTTAAGGGCCAAGACATCTCAAATTATTAGCTTTAAAATAATAGAGATCCCATCTATTATAACTTTTTTGATAAGCCATCTAGGATTATTCAGAGGGTAAGGAAGATGAAGCTAGAAGATGATGTTGGTAGGGAATTGATTTTTGAAGAGAGATATGAGGTATTTTATTTGAATAAAATACAAAATTGGAAAAATCCCCCTATAATGAAGACTTAAAATCTCTATCCAAAGCACATAAGGATGCCATGGTGGTAATTCACGAAGGCACATAGCTAGCTAGACAAGAACTAGAGGCAGAGTTGAAGTAAATAAAATAACAATAGAAGATAGTGCATATATTATCTAGCATTGAAGTTGAGGTCCAAGAGGAAGAATCAAAGTGATATAATTATTTGGAGGCATTAGATTTTATATGGGATAAATTATCACCCCATGTTGCCAATACTCACAAATTATTTAATTCTTTAGAATCTGATGAGAATAAATTGAAGATTTTAATTTTTTACATAACTAATAAGGCTTATATACAACTAGATCTCATGAAACCATTAGAGTCATCCAACACACTCAACCTAATATCATCAGGATAGAAGAGGCCAAGGAATGGGTGATAGAAATTGGGGCTTTGGACCCCAAATGTCAAGATCACGAGGCCCTCATTCTCCAAATTTTGAATGATTTGAAATTGTCCAAAGTAAAGGATGTTATAAGGAAGTTGATCAATAAGATTAAATTTGATCATCTTATTCAAGAGGATTTAGACAATTTTAATCAAAGTCTGCAAGCACTACCATTTGAGGAAGGTGACTAAAGTTGAGATCTTCAAGATCAACTTCTAGATAACTAAAGTAGAGCATGTAAAGCTACTAGGATAGGTTATTAGGGTACATAGACCCACTATTTTAAATATAGACATAATTCAATAGTAGTAGTATGTATCACATAAATGTTGGCTTGAGATAGAGGTGAAGAAGAAGTAGACTCAAGATGCCACTTCTAGTGCTACATCAACAACCATAGTTACAGTGGCAACTAAAGTCTATGCATCCATACAGACATCAACATAGCCATGAAGGTCCAAGTTGTTTCATGTACATTTCTATAGCATTGTATATTTCTATATTTATAGTTTTCTTATAGTTTAAACCATAATGTAAAGTTGCCTATTCAATTTTGTAAACATCCACACATTGCATGATTTTTATAAAGGCTAACTTAAGTTATTTATAATTGTAAGATAAATCTATATAATTTTGACCAAAATTATAACTGAAGGTCTAACTATGACATGTAATCTATCTTTCATGTACTTGAAGGATGAGGCAACCCATTCCCCAAGTCTATTTAAATACATGTAACCCATAATTTTGAAGGGTCAGAGAATTTTCAATATATAGGAGCATAAGTAATTTTGGTTTTCAACTCATGCATTTGTGTATTTTCTTTCCAATGTTTACATAGTTAGGCTTATTTATTTGGTTGTATGATTCAATAACTCTTAGTGTGTAAAAGTTGTGAATGAGTTCTTTCTTGTCTTAATTGATATGTTAGTATTAGATATGCAAGAGTTATTGAAAGATTAGTAAAATACATTGATTATTGGTAATTAAGTTGATTGATTTATATTTTATTAAGTGTGTAGGAATGATTTCATTCGATATAGTTTTCTATGTATGTACAATAGCTATCTCAGATACCTCACTAAGCTTGAGCCATAATCTCCTAATTAAGAGTGTGCAATAGTTGATCTAAAAGGAGTAACCTTTGACTAAGGCATTTGAGATTCCTATATCAAGATTATCTTAGACTTATTGACCATGTTTGATTGTGTGTGTGAAATATATTCTACCAATAGGCATTGGTTTTAAAATCACTTGTCCACTTAGAAACTAACCAGAAAGGTGATTCCTGAATCCACAAAACCTTTATTCTATGTTCTACCCTTCCCTCCTTTTTTATTTTATTTTGAGACCTACCCACTCTATATTAACAACCATCCATTCATCCATTCATAACCCTAGCTAAAAACCTACATGCCCTTCTTGATATTCCATCACATAGTTTTTAAAATCAAATACCTATATCTTGTGCCTTGCAGTGGAGTTTACCTCCATTGAGATCTATAAATGTTAGAGGCTACCTCATTATTAGTTGGTGTGCATCAAAAATGCATCAACACTCTTCACAAGAGTAGATTTCTAATTCAAGGTATCTCTTAGGATATAACTTTAAAATAGGCACAAGAGTGTATTTCCCCCTTAAGGCATCTCCTAAGAGCAACCTTTGGCCTAGATCTCTAAGTTTCTTATATCAAACTTTCCTAGACTGCTTAACAGTGTTTATCTATGTGTGTACAATAAATACTCACAAAAAACATTGGTTTTAAAAACACCTATCCATTGAGGATCCATCTTAAAAGGTAAATATTGAGACCATATATCCCTTCTTTTATTCTCTACCCTTCCCCCTATTTTGAAAACTTCCCACAATGAAATTTTCTAAAGTAGATAATTTCAAGTCAGCTATTAAGATACCTTCATGTTACCTTCAAGGAGATAATTTCAAGTCACCCATTAATGTATTACAAGGCCCTTGAAGGAATCTCCTAGTAGATACCTCAAGGTTGAACTTGCAAACCATTATTGTGGTGTATAAAGGATTCAATAAGTAAATAGGTGTTTAAATTAAATAAGGTAGTTAACAATACATTGATTATTGTGTATAAGGTCTTCTATAGATCTTATCAAGGGGTCAAGGTTTCTTAATTCCAAAATTCAATGTGAAACACATCGAATTTGTATACCTCATAAGATAATCAAGAGGTAGTTGAATAAGGTAAATCCTTCATTGTATCATTTTGTATTGAATAAGAATTACACTCAAGAGCATTGTCATACTTTCAAGGAATTATAAGGCCCTGGAAAGGAATCTCCTAGGATATACTTTGAAGGTAATTATCATACATTGAAAGTATCTCCTAGCAGACACCTTCAACATGCACACAAGTAGAATTTTTGTTAATAACCTGTTGGGTGATAACTTAAAGGACCTTGTAATACTTTTAAGGTATCTCTTAGGAGATACCTTTAAAACATGCACAAGATTGGATTTATCCTTTAAGGTATCTCCTAAGAGATACCTTCAAATTATCCATAAAGTTATTAGGACTTTTAAGGAATATCCTAGTATATACCCCGAGGTTGAACTTGACCAACATTACTGAGTTATATAAGGGATTTAATGATTAAATAGGCATTTCAATCAAAGAAGGTAGTTATCAATATATTGACTATTATGTATAAAGTCTCCTAGGAGATACCTTTACCATCCCCCTTGAATGTATGAGAATTCCCTTTAACATATCTACTACAAGATTACTTCAAAATCTTTATAATACCTTCATGGTTAACTTGGAGGAATTACAAGGCCCTTGATAGAATATCCTGGGAGATACTTTGAAGGGCATTGTCATACATTGAAGGGAATGTTGAAAGTATCTCATAATAGATACCTTTAACATGAACAAGTGGAATTTTCCTTTATGTGTAAGGATAGTTACTAGGTGATATTTTAAAGCCCTGTGTAATAACTTTAAGGTATCTCCTAGGATATACCTTTCAAACATGCACAAGAGTGGATTTCCCCTTCATGGTATCTCTTAGGACATACCTTTCAATTAGGCACAAGAATGGATTTCTCCTTCAAGGAATAATTGGAAATTTTAGTTACATGGAAGGCACTAGTGGGTGATATTTTGAAGGCCTTTGTAATACCTTCAAGGTAACTCCTAAGAGATATCTTTCAAAAATTCTCAAGAGTGTATTTCCCCTTTAATGTATATCCTATGATATACCTTTGAAACAATCACAAGAGTGGATTTCTCCTTCAAGGAATACGTAAAATTTGCATTTACATGGAAGGCACTACTAGGTGATATTCTAAAGGCCCTTTTAATACCTTCAATATATATCCTAGGAGATACCTTTCAAACATACACAAGAATGGATTTCAACTTCAAGGTATCTCCTAAAAGATACCTTTTAAATATACGTAAGAGTGGATTTATCCGTTAAAGAATAATTGGAATTTTCTTTTACATGGAAGGCATTAATGGTTAATATTTTAAAAGACCTTGTAATACCTTCAAGGTATCTCCTAGGAGATACCTTTCAAACATGCACAAGAGTGAATTTCCCCTTCAAGGTATCTCCTAGGAGATACCTTTCAAATAGGCATAAGAGTGGATTTCTCCTTCAAGGTATCTCCTAGGAGATACCTTCAAGTTACCCATGAAGGTATTAATTTCACACGTTTTCCTTTGTAAGGAGCATAATGCCAACTCAACCTCAATTGATATGTGGTAGTGTCATATGCACTGGTTACCTAGACATAAAGTTCTAAGATTTGTCATGCATATTTTAGCCTTTAAAAAATATCATAACCCAGTGACCTAATGAAAGTCTACCACTTGGCACCCTGTCATGGCCTTCCAAGGATCCTATTTTTTTATAGAGTCTCACAACCCCATGACCCTATCGTATTATGCCACTTAGCACTTGTTCATGGAATTTCAAGTCCAAGGAAGAGTTACAAAGTCTACAACGTAGTGATCTAATGGGAATGTGCCACTAGTCATTAAATCATGACTTTTTAGTGCACAAAGGAGTTATAACCCAAATATAGAAAGACACATGACACCTAGTCATAAGATTTTGAGGCATTAACTACTTTTTAAAGTCTTTTGACAAAACAATCAAATTGATTCATACCACTTGGCACTCAATCACACCATTTTTTTCCCTTGTATATAGGGTGAAATATTTAATATCTCAATATTATGATCACATGATAAAATGACACTAGGAAATTAGTCATTTAAATATTTAAAAGCTAAATACTATGTGGAAACCACATAGAAATTAGAATGATTAGGATAAGGACACATGGACCCCTATCTCACAAATTCTTGGCCTATGATGGGAAAATGTGTGGACAAACTGAGAGTGGTGATTGGCTAGTTCCCAAAAGTGGATTTTCAAAGCCATTAGAGTAAAATTGAAGATCTACCCTAGCTTTAAGTGAAATAAAGTAAAACATACTTTCCATTTATGGCTCATATATCATAGTTCATAATTTTAAAAAATCTACAGTTTAAATCTTGTAATCTTAAAGTTTGCATTCACTTTCAATTACTATCTGTTAAAGAACTCTGAAGCGGTCTATGCTATTTGCTAAAGGAGTTATGTTCATTCATCTTGTATTAAGATAATATATGAGATCATCAATCAAAATTTGAAATACATGGCTGAAAAAAGAACATCTAGAACTATCAAGTTAGAATAGGTCCCATTTCTCTATTCATATGGGATAAACACAATCTTTCATGACACCAGTTTCAATACCATTGCATTGGCTATGTATGACAAACACTACAATGACTTATTCTACCATGTGGAGAGGATTTCTCCCCAAATGTTTGCCTTCCAAGGGATAACTCTATCTCAACCATTTCCTCCATCAATATATCCCCCAAGTGGTTCTTTAGACAAGACATGGATTACGTAGATGCAATTGACTAAATATATATACAAAAAACACCATTTATATATGTATATATATATATATATATGTATATATATATATGTATATATATATATATATATATATATATATATATATATGTATATATATATATATATGTATACATATATACATACATATATACATATATATATATATATACATATATATATATATATACATATATATATATATACATATATATATACATATATATATATATATGTATATGTATATATATATGTATATGTATATGTATATATATATGTATATGTATATATATATATATATATATGTATATATATATATATGTATATGCATATGCATATGTATATATATATATATATATATATATATATATATATATATATATGTATATATGTATATATATATATATATGTATATGTATATATATATGTATATATATATACATATGTATATATATATATATATATATATATATATATATATATATATATATATATATATATATACATATGTATACACACACACACACACACACACACACACACACACACACACACACACACACATATGTATATGTACATATACATATGTGTGTGTGTGTGTAAACAAAATCTTAATTGGACTATAGTTTTGACCTGAAGTCTTAATTTTTAGCTCTAAAGACTAATGAATTAGCTCTGAAGACTGATAGCTATTCTCTTAAGATGAAAAATCATGAATTGAAAGAATCCACCTCCATCATTGAGAATTAGGACAATGCCATTAGACCACCAATGCCACAATCTTTAATTTGATGTGATGGTGTTTTCAAAATATCTCCTCTAATAGATTTTATGTGATGGTATTTTAAAAATATCTCCTCCAATATATTTGATACGATGATGTTTCCAAATGGTGTTTTCAAAGAATATTGATGTGACTATGTTTTAAATAAAGGATCTTTCAAAAATATTTGGTATGATGCATAATTCATTATGATTATTTCTCCTAGTACTACCAATAATGACATTTATGATACATCCTTAATACATGATTGGATAAATAATATTCCGATTATATATCACATGTTTAAAAGAGATAGCCATAACTACCATTGTCATTCTTGTCATAATAACAACATATAACCTACTTTGTTATTCATTGTTACATTGTCATTGCCATCAATTACTGTGTCATATATCTAACCTTTTGCTTCCCTTATTACCTATGTGAACTCAAGGTCTATTTTTTTACAATATAGTCATATTTACAATTAAATAATGCTTGCTCTAAAGATGGGTGGGAGAAATAAAAAGATTGAACTAGAATCCTCCAATGCATTGCTTCAATATGAAGCAACTAGAGATGTCTTTGAAATATCAGGCTGCTTGAATTTATTTAAAATATTTCATGGATTCCATGAAGAAATTGTGTAATAATTATATGATAATTTTGATGAAGATCATGCTATTATCAAAGGGAAGAACATTCTAGTAAATCCCTCTGTAATCAGTGCTCTATCTAGGATTTCTGAGGATGGAGTAGTTTCCATTGAAAAGATCAATTTTTTTGACCTAATTTATATGTTTGTTGAAGGAAATGAGCTACACCCTATAATGGCCAAATGCCTCCAAGGAGTGGCCAAGGGAATTTTGAGAGAAAGTCTTCCTCAACCTTGGAAAAATATTATTTTTTGGATAATGAAATATATCACTTGTGATGGTTAGTTTACAATAGTGGGTGGAGATGATATGAGACTCTTTATTTAGTTGAGGAAAGGAGTTATTTGAAAATAATATAATATCAATCTTCTCTCTTTCCTTCATAAGTATTTGATTAATGTTTCTTGGAAGATAAGATGAGGTAGTAGGTCTACCTGCCATCATGGGCTAGTGACACTCATTTGTTGCCATTATTTTCTCATTAAACCAAGGGGTTAAAATCTTGGTCCTCTTTCATTTGAAATTTTTCTCTAGTTCATGACAAAAATATACCATGCCTTACCTCTCCTCCTTATACTACAATATGGATTGAAGAACCCACCGTTCAAATGATAGAATGACCATCTCTATCACCTTTGGTTCTAAAGATACTTTTCCAGAGATCAAAGCAAAAAATGGGAATTTATTTAGACCCCACTCATCCTCTTACAACTAAAATTTGGTGCATTCACTAACTTATCTTGTAATAAGAAGAATAAAAATATGTGCAGGTCATTGAAGAAGTTGTATTTACAAAGGGAACCCTAGTAGAAGAAGGTGTACCTCAAGAAGTAGAGCATCTTATGACCTCTATTACTGATAAGGCTAAGGTACCCTTTATTAAATAAGATCCATATTCTCCACAATATGTCAATGGACAAAAAAAATTGCATCATGTCATGGATTTATCATTCAATGAGGAAACAATTAGACTACGACAAATAGAGTTAGATGTTCTCTGTTCAACTTTGAAAGGTAAGGACTTGATGATTTTTAATTTGAATTGAAGGTGGAAATAATTTATTAATAGATATATTGAACAATAAATAATTCTTCAAATAATACAATTTTAATAGAATAGGGTCCAAAATATAATGTTTTCATATACCCAAGAATTGAGTAATTTGTAGAATTTCCTTGCTATCAAAGACACTCAAATTACTGATTTGTAAAATGCGAATGTTGATAAGCATAATCTAATTAATAATTTGAGAGAAAGTATTTTTGATAGAAATTCAATGCTTTCTGAGCATAATAACAGAATAATAGAGCTCAATACTTAGAATTTTAAGTTACAAGTCTCTATTCAGACCATACAAAGAGAAACATGAGAAATTGTAGTGTAGACAAAGAGTCCAATATGAGTTGTTCCCTCTTTCTCTATTTCATTACATGAAAAAAAAAAAATATAGCATATCACCCCAAAAAAATTCAAAAATTGAAGGATGAAAATGCCAAATTGAAGGAAGAATGTTAGAAGCAATAAGCAAATCCCAATGATAATTACAAAAATCATAGGCTTCTTTTCAACACATTTGTGTTATTTTTGAGAAACTATTAGCATGTAGGTAGCCTTCATCAATTTATGTTGTTTTCTTACATGATTAGTTTTATAAATGTCATATTTAGTTAATTTCCCTTGGTTTTTCACATATCATTGAAGGTGATCATGTATTTAGGGACATTTTTCTAAAGAGAACTAAAGAAAGGTAAGATGTCATTTATGAGTTCTATACTTTCAATTTGTTATTAAGATATAAATCTAGTTTTCTAATAAATTTATTTGTTAGAGAGACATAATTACATGCCTTTCTCTCCACTCTAAGGAACCAAATGGCATTGCAATAGGCCAATAATATATTTTTTGAATTACAAAGCACCTCTAGGTTTTGCATGAGACCACAATTTCCAAAAGTAAATAAATTTATTTTTACGTTTCAATCATTGTATCATATGTATGTAAAGAACAAGTATCATGAGCTATTGAGATATAATATTACTTATTTTAGAGATTTTTTAAACCATCATTCTGCCAATGCTATCAATGCAAGTCTTATCATGTGGGAGACATTAACTATTGAGGTAAATCACAAGGAAGTCCTTAGGCCCATTAATATTAGATGGAGTCTAAGAAAAGCCAAAGCAGTTTGATATATAATCACTTAGATTTTAGAGGAAAGAGATTTAAATGTCTATATTGGGATGAGATTTAGGCCTCCTATCATTCTTTGTCCTCTATCTCAATGATGGTGTTGGATTTCTGAAGAATAAGTTGAATTTCAATTCTAGTTGCATACGATTGTTAGAGATCTTGGATTCTTACTTAGGGGTCACTGTGATTGGGGCCATCATTTTGAATTTTATGATCTAAGTTAGAGGTTTGACATAATAAATTTGGATTAAGGATTAGTCATCCCACTTATTTACAAGAGGACTTGCAAAAGATAAAGTGTGGGGGAGAAATGATGAGCATTTCATATAGCTCATCATAGTTACATAAAAAGTCCATAAAGTGTTGCCTTTAGTTATATATTGTATTTCACCTAATAGTTTAGGTCTGATCTAAGTAGGATATGAATGAAATTTATTATTTGTTTATATGTAGTTTATTGTTGATTATTTACCTTATTATTGTGTCTAGTTTGGATGAATAGATCATATTTTATTACAACAACACATCCCAAGGATGGGGTAGTTTTGAGTACATCAATACATCCCAATGATGGAATAATTTTGAGAAAGCAACACAATTTTGACAACTCTTTTGGTTAAAATTTTAAGGATATAGCAAGTGAGATCCAAAGATTGAACACTCTAAAAACACTCCAAAGATGATCTATAATTGCTCTTAAGATGTTTTGGGTGTGCTCCAAAGACATACATAAGATACTCTAAAAAATTCTAGGAATGCTCTAAAAAATTGTATAGGGTGTTTGAAGGACCTGTACAGGATGCTCTGAAGATACCTAGATGTGCTCTGAAGACTAGATGGATCCTACTGCTCAAAATAGTAATTTTATGGATATCTATAAATAGACTTTCTATATTTAGATGTCTTATTTTAGACATTACCATTCATGGTAATGGGTTAAAATAGTCTAGATAATTTGTATCTTTATTTTATAAAATAGATAAGTATCTTCAGTTTATATTAGTTATTTATTATTTATAGTTAGTTGAGTTAGTTCCAACCACTTCCTAGAAACATGGGATCTAACTCCTAGATTTTCTATATTGTGAATAAATAGATTTAGGCATTAAAATTTATAATAATTTGTATCCTCTAAATAAATGTTGAGATGAGTTTAAATACACATATCCTTCTCATTCAATGGATTTTTTATGTTCTAAGTTCCAAGTTCCAAGTTCCAAGTTCCAAGTTCTAGATTTTTAAGCTCTAGATGTTAAAGTTTTAGATGTTTAAGTTCTAGATGTTGATAGTGTGAATAATTAAAAAATAATTTAGATTTACTTTCTTGCAAACTAGAGTTAGAGTTCCAATTATTATTTTTAGGATTTAGAAAGCACATCAAAAGTAAAACCCCCCAAATAGTGAACTGTATAACTCTAATACCAAATGGTCTCATTGCAAATATACATTAGATACTTCCTTGGTTAAAAATGATACCAATCTATTTATTGGTTAAATGAGAGGTATAATGATAACCTATCACTAGGTGTATCAATTAGGCTCTTAGAAAACTACTCTAAACTATTGATTACCAAATATAAGGGTTAGAGAGAGGAGAAAGGGATTATTGAAAAAAAAATGGTGATACGCCAATCTTTGACACTCCTCATTTCTCTAAGACACACACATATCATAGCTAAGAACTCATACACTCACACAAACTCTATAACTAGCTCATTGCATAAGTGTTTCTTAAGAAGGCTCAAGGAAATAAGGTAAAGGAGGAAAGAATGATCATATCCACAACTTATCTTCACCTCATGATTGATATAGCATATCTTAAGACCTAAAAACATAAAACTATCTTTCATAGAGGAAAGAGAGAGAGGGCAAACACCAAGAAAGAGAAATCCTTCACAAAGTATTCATGCAAAAACTCAACTAAACACAAGATGAAAGCATATAAAAAGGTAAATGAACTCTTATATTTCTATCAAGAGGTGTTTTCATTAAAAAATAGTTAGGGCTAATCCGTACCACAAGATCAAGTAGTATATTCCAATGATAAAAATGATAGATATATAGAAGAAAATGGAAGATAAAAGAGGGAAAAATGGATGATAACTTGAGTGATGTCATCCTACATGGATAAATTATTCATTCTTATAGAAGGATTACTAAATGTTTTCACTTGCCTCCTCTTTCTACTTAACCTCTCCCACTTTCCAAATTCATTGCATCTCCCACTTGGTCCTCTAGAAGCCTCTAGACACTTTGTGAAGGCTTATCAAATCAATATAAGGTTGTAGCTACAAAATTAACCAATTCTAATCATACATTTTTCCAATTTTAAATCAACATATTTACAAATAGGGAGAATTTAAATTTCTAATAGATTAAATGGTATAAAAAATGAAGCTATGGATCAAAGTACATGGCTAAAAAACCAACACACAATCACATCAACACCTTCAAAACATGGAAAAATGGAAAATTATAGAGTAATATATGAGCAAAACCTATCATATCTTATATTTATATAAATTTATTGAAAATATACTTAAAAGGGTATTTTTATTTTTTTTTAAAGATCAAACTAACCCATGTAACCTTCCCTCTGAATGTTTTCTGGTGAAAAGTTGGCCAAGTGATAAACCTTTCTAGAAGGGTCACTTAACACCATCATAACTTTTCACTAGAAGATCACATATCTATAAAATAAAATTCATTACCTTATCATACCATCAAGGTAAAATAATATGAATTATAATGGAATTTAGACTTCATTTGATCCTACACAAATGAGAATCAAAATTGCTCACTAAGCAGATTTAGCAACTTGGAAATGTAGAAAATGACAAAGTAAAAATTAGTGCAAAAACTTATTTTCATAGATACACATTTCACACATTATATATAATATGTGTTAATTATCTTTCCCATTGCATTATAATGAAAATTTAATATCACCATGAAAATTTTCAATAATATTTGACCTCCTTTACCACTGAGAAAATGAGCCTGAAACGTGCACACTGGTCAGATCTAAAAATTAAAAACACAAAAAATTGACCAAATAAAAATCAGCTCAAAAGCCAATTTTCATAGCTACACATTTCACACATGAGAGATAATTTTTGAGACTTATTTTACCCTCACATTATTCTCTATTTGGCTACTATCATGTGAAATTTGAAGGTGATTGAACTTGATTTGATCCTACACAGTGGTGTTTAAAAAGTGTTGTGCACATTGATTTGGCACTTGGAAACACATAGAAATTTGTGTACTAGGAAGTTTTCATGACTACTATATTTTAAAGCTAATGTTATCAATTTATGTCTTATCAAGTTCGATACATTACCTATTGAGTTGAAGTGCAGGGAAGTCCTTAGCCCCACCAATATTATATGGAGTTTAAAAAGAGCCAAAGCAATTTGACAGATAATCACTTGGTTGTTAGAAGAAAGAGGTTCAGATGTCTGGATTGGGATGAGGTTTAGGCTTCCTATCATTATGTGTCCTATATCTCCATACTAGTGTTGGATTTATTAAGTAGAATTTGAATTTCAAGTTTGGTTACATATAGTTGTTAGAGAACTTAGACTCTTTTCAAGCGGCTCCTATGATTGGGGCCATCATTTTGAAGTTTATGATCAAAGTCAGAGGTTTGACTCAAGAAATTTGGATCAAGGATAAATCATCCCACTTCTTTACAATATGATTTTTAAAGGTAAAGTGTGGGATAGAAATGATGAGCATTTCATATAACTCATCATAGTTATAAAAACTCTCCATAAAGTGTTGTCGTTGGTTATATATTTTATTACATTTAATAGTTAAAGTCTGATCTAAGTAGGATATGAATGCAATTTGTTTTTTGTTTATATGTAATTTATTATTGATTCTTTACTTTGTTATTATGTCTAACTTGGATGAATAATGAAATTTTGAGTACAAAAACACATCCCAAGGATGGGGTAATTTTGAGTATAGAAACACATCCCAGTGATAGGGTAATTTTGAGAAGGCAACACACAATTTTGACAAATATTTTGGCTAAAATTTTGAGGATTCAGTAAGTGAGCTTTGAAGATTGAATGCTCTAAAGACACTCCAAATATTCTCTGGAATTGCTTTGAAGATGCTCTGGGTGTGCTTTGAATACATACATAGGATGCTTTGAAGAAGTCTAGGAATACTCTGAAGACATGTACATGGTGCTCTAAAGACCTATACAAGGGGCTATGAAGATACCTGGATGTGATATGAAGACTACAAAAATTATGTGTAATACATGTTGCTAAGATAAATTAGGAAAAAATTTACTAAAAAACTTCTATTTGAAAAAAAATTGATTGGATGCAAATGATAGCTAGTAACCAAAAAAAGATTAGTCATACAAATATTCAGCCCCCTGCTACTTCCCATCCCTCAAAAACTTCTCCCTAAATAATATTTGCTTATATTTTTAAAGTGTAGATATTTTATAAACATTTTTTTAATATATAATGGTGCATGGGAACCCTCTACCTAAAAATATTGAAGCATGAGGGAAAAGTTCACCACCCCAAATAATAATGCTATGTGTTAATCATTTATTCCTTAAAGTTATGATGCGACATGAGGGAAAAAATTTCCACACCATAAATGAACTTCAACTTAGTATAAAATAGAAAAAATTAAACTTAAATAATAATAACCTGAAATGGGCCAGAAATGACTTTTTAATTCAGTCTAAAATAGAAATAATTCACAGTATCCCAAACAAAGCTAATAGATGAATGATGTGAGGAGATAGAGATAAGGTGGAATAATTGATATCCTCTCATATCATGACACTTGTTTTCTATGATTATTTACTTACAATTAATAAAAAATATTTGTTTTCCCCTCACATTCACCATTTAAGTCCCTATTGAATACAAGTGCGAAACAATCCTAATCTCTACCATTTCATTATCTTGACCATTTCATAACAAAAATCTAGGTCTATTGAAATCTCAATTATTTCATAAATTAAAGAGATAAATAATGAATAAAATGGTCATGTCAATCCAAACAAATCACACATTTTAGATACATTAAACAATACATTAAATAGATTAAATATTTGACAAGAAGGACTTGCATAAATGATAGTGAAAATTAGGGTCAATGATTCCACCACTAAGACCATAATGAACCTAACAGTCAATAAAATAATGTGTTTCAACCTTTTAAAAGGAGAGAGAAAAATTGAGATAAAATAATAAAAAGATAATCTTAACCCTGATTTTGAAGTGCATGGGAATTTTTAATTCTATAATAATTTAAAATTTTATATAAATACTTGTAACATATAAAATTATTTTTAAAAAATATTTATATATTTAGACATATTAAACATTTAAACAATATACATTATTTAATAAAAATGTTTAAAGATTTAAACATAAATAAAAATAAATAATAAAATTAGATAATTTTTCAATATAAAAATATTTACAAATTTTTATTGCTTATTATAATTATTCTTATTAAAAAAGTTTATTTATATTTATTCATTGAATTATATAATTAAATTGTCTAGCAAGGATTTAAATCCTTGATTTTTAGCCCCCATAGAATACCTTTGAGATAATTTAATTCACCAATTCAAATACTTGTGAGAGCGAGTCACCTTTATCGAATTTACAAACTAATATTTAGAGATGAATTTGACCCCAAAATGGTAATTAAAATAAGTGATAAAAAATCATACCTACTAACACAAAGACCTAAACTTGGGAAAGGATTTTGTGTGGTTATCTAAATTATGGTTAAGTGAGGGCATAAGCAGTCTACACCATACGAATCTATAAACATTAACTTTTCATTCACAATAATAAGGTGTGATATCTCAATACAAAGTTAGGGTTAAATATTTTGACCAACAACATAATTACTTTAAATTTGAAGCACAATATTGGGGTAAAAAATACATGGCCAAACCACATCCATGTAAAATCAATTAAAATTAAATAGGAAACTATAAGCCAAGTAACTTTACTCTTGAAAAAAATATTTCAATACAAGAATCACAAAAACTTCATTTATCAAGATCATATAAATTATAATACTGATGAAACACAAAATTTAATTATATCTCTTGAGAATGTTTTCAAATTCATTTTGACCCTTAAATGGTACATCCCAAGATGATCAATGTCATTTTCAGCTACTTTATAACGCTTACTATATATAGTATTTCTATATATAGACTTTCCATTTATAGATTGTATTTAAATGTATATTTGTATGATTTAGGGAATTCCATTCTAATAAAATAGAAACAAACTCATTTGGGAATATTTTCAAGGGAATTTTAATGATTAACTAGTACATCCTAAGATGATCAATTCCATTTTCAGCTTCTAACTCATTTGTAAAGTATTTCTAAGGCATCCTAATGACTGATTGGTCCATTCTATGATGAAGATAATTTCCAGCTATCACAAGAACACTTTCTATTTATATATTATGTCTATAAATAGATTTCCATATATTCTTATATATTAGAGTTGAATCCTTTTATAGATATCTTTAGATATAGATTTGTATTTGAAACAAAATCTTTTAAATCAAGGTAAAGGAGTCGAGGTGGGGATTTTTCACAATACTCATTACAAATGATTAAAGAATTAGAGGGGGAAAATATCTCATTGATAAGAACACCTAAAATGAATCCAAATTATATGTTTGATTCAAAATATGTCTTTTATAACCATCTTGCATTAGAGGTATCATTTCATCCCTTGTCACCACACTTTGTGGCACTAAAATTTCTTACTTATAAGAAACAACTGGGTGACCCTAAGCATGACCAAGAAATTAAACTCCTTGCATTAAAAAAATAAAATTAGGGACACTACATTATCCTCATCTAATACATGAAGAATTTAATATCAAGCCATATTACAAAGTTAATCTAAATGAACCAAAAGGTGGTACCAATCAAATAGTGAACATGGTAGTGCCATATCGAGTTATATTACAAAATACCCTAAAATAAATACTAGATTCACAAAGCCTCTGGTGCTTCTTATTATAAATTTGGTTGAGTGTCAACTCATATCTCTCCATACACCTGTAAGCAATCCCTAAGCATATTTAGTCAATCCCCAACAAATTACATTTGATGGGTCTCCTACCATGGGTTTTAGATCACATCTAGGCAATCATCAAAATTAGAAAATGTTCAATAATCTGCTACAAGACATACAATGAAAATTATAGAAGTTCAAATATGGAAATAGAATTAAAATTATCATCATGGAACTTTGGAATTGATGGTAATGATTTAGAAATAATAGGCTCTTGCATAATAAGTGGAGTTTCATCAACATTTTTTGAAGAAGTAACATAAGTAAATTGTCTAATAGGGGTTTTAATCCTTAATTTTTATCTCCCTTAGAATACCTTTGAGATAATTTAATTCACCAATTCAAATATCTATGAGGGCAAGTCACCTTTCTTGAATTTACAAACTAATATTTGGAAACGAATTCAACTCCAAACTAATAATTAAAATAAATGACACAAAATCATACCTCATAACTCAAAGACCTCTTGGAAAATAATTTTATGTGCTTATCTAAATTATAGTTATGTGAGGACATAAATAGTCTACACCATACCAATATATAAATATTAACTTTTCATTCATGACAACAAGGTGTAATATGTCAATGTATAGTCTGTGTTAAACATTTCGGCCAATAAATAAGTACTTCAACTTCCAATCCCAATAATGGGGTCAAAAATACATGGCCAAATCACATCCATGTAAAATCAATTAAATTTAAATATGAAATTAAGCCAACCAACTTAATTACTCCTCTTGAAAAAAATATTTCAATATAAGAATCACAAAAACTTCATTTATCAAGATTATAGAAATTATAGTTGAAACACAATATTTAATTATATCTCTTGGGAATATTTTTAAGGGCATTTTGATAATTAACTAGTACATCCCAAGATTATCAATGCCATTTTTATATACCTCAGAACACTTAGTATATATTGTATTTCTATATATAGACTTTCTATTTATAGATTGTAGCTAAATGTAGATTTGTATAATTTAAGGAATCTCATTCCAATAAAATAGCAATAGACTCATCTCAAAAAATTACACTTGATGGGTTTCTTACCAAGGGTTTTATATCACATTGAAGGGATCATCAGAATTAAAAAATGCTTAATAATCCACTACAATATCATATAATGAAAATTATATAAGTTTAAATATGGAAATAAAAATAAAATTATCATCATGGAACTTTAAAACCAATGGTAATGATTTAGAAATAATAAGCTCTTGCATAATAAGTGGAGTTTCATCAACATTTTTTGAAGATGTAAAATTATTAATAATATCTTTAGGAAAAACAAGTAGTGATGGTATAATGGTAGGCATACACATTGGAATAGATGTGTATTTCAAACATATATGTCCACTTCAAATTTTTATCATATTTTTAAACCCAAAATTATTTTTGGTCACTTCTAAATTTTTTAACTCCATTGTAACAAAAGTAACTTCTCCATTTTAATCACCAAGACAAAACCTGATCACCCATAACTAAGATCCTTATCTAGAGAATACTAATGCCCCTTGATCAAAATCAAAGGAGTTACAATTTTGATGTAGAGATTGTGCTAAGAGACTATCTCTTCACATGAAGAATACAATTCATCATAAACTAAAGCATTGCATGGTGATTCAAATCTTGATAGGTTTGAGTTTTACAATTTTGAGAAATATTTGATGGATGGCGGGTGCTGCAACTCGTGGAAAAGCTAGGGCAGCCGTGCCCTAGCTTTGTTTGGCTTTACTGAAGGATTGCGTAGAGAGGGTGTGGGTAGGAAGTGTACGGTGGCTGGAGTGGAGTCAGGGGTTGCGTAGGCTCATTGTTGGTGGTGAGTTTGAGCTTAGTTGACAAGTGCAGGGGAGCCGAGCTGCTGGCTAGCAGGGGCTATGGAGCAGAGGGGACAATCAGGTCCAAAGGAAGGGATAAGCTTCAGGGATGTGGTAAGCAAGGGGCCTCAGGGGCAGGGGACAGAATGAAGGGCACTGTGGTCTCTAATCAAGAGGCTGAGGTGCAGGTTATGAACTCAAGCAGTGGAACAAGAATCAGCAAGGTAAATGGTTGTTTGGAACGTTGCACAGAAAGGCCAAAATTGGTGATCCCGTTTGAATTAATATCTGAAGATGTAGAGTACTACTCTAACCACTCTCTGTATTGTAAATTTTTAGGTCTAAAAGTGTCCTTACCTTTCCTGGAGAATTGGGCACGTAGGACATGGGAGCCATCAGGGGAGATGGAATTGGTGTTGCTGGCAAACAAATTTTTTATGGTTACTTTTAACTGTTTGGAGGATAGAAGTAGGGTGTTTGAGGGTGGACCTTACTTCTTCAACCAAGCTGGCCTTTTTATGAAGCCTTGGCAGGCTGGGTTCAATCCCACGGAGAAACTTCCTAATAGAGTTCCTGTTTGGGTTCGTCTACCACGAATACCAATCGAATGCTACCGAGAAGATGTTTTGCTCATGATAGCATCGTTGATAGGAAAACTGGTGGGAGCATCTTCACAAACTCTGGGAAGAAGAATTATGACATATGCAAGGATATGTGTTGAAGTTGACCTGAGTAGACCGTTGCCTGATGCGGTGGAAATGTGTGCTGGATCATACTCGTGGGTACAGTAATTCGACTATGAGACTTTGCCCTTTAAATGTCGTCTCTACCACGAATATGGCCACTTGGTAAGGAGGTGTCTGAAAAATAAGCCAGAGAAGCAGCAAAAATCTCTTTCCACTCCTATGAATAAGCTAGGGGAAGAGAGCACAGGTAAGAAAATAGGAAGTGGGGGAGGCAAGGATTCAGAAGGCTTTGTGCAAGCTAAGAGTAGAGGTAGAAATAAAGGGTATAAGAGGACTTTTTGGGAGAGACAGGAAGAAGACTCCTACAACAAATTCGAGGTGCTGGAGGAACTAGGACAGCAGGAGGTGAATCCGGGCTTGGTCATTGAAGAGGTGAGAATGGCAAAGGATGAGGGAGCTGTAAAGATAGTGCTTGCTTCTCTGGAACACACAGCTGAAGCAACCTTGCCCATGCACCTGGATGGACAAGTGAGCGGTGGGGGTTATGCTGGGGAAGTGGAGGTTGGAGAGCAAGGCGCAGGGACTGTGGTGAAGGTGGTAAGGGAGGGCCGTGAAGGGGTAGAACAGTAAGGAAAAGCCCAGCCCAGTCTGGGAATTCTTCAAAAAGACAACAAGAAAGGTTTTTCAGAAAGAAGTGTCAAGGTGGGAAGGAGAAAGGACATAGATAGGATGAAATTGATTGGAGAGAATTTGGTGGAATCAGGGGCTGTGAGGCCCCTGGATGCTCATTTTTTGCCACCATCTAAATGATTGTGTTATCATGGAATGTGAGGGGATTGAACAGCGCCCTCAGACAAAAGGCTGTTCATGAATTAGTGAGGAGTCAACATCCAGATTTCCTTTTTCTACAAGAGACAAAAGTGGCAGTGGAGTATATGTTGGATATAGCACCAAGGATATGGGGTCAAGGATCATGCCAATGCATAGGGGCACAGGGGACAGCAGGAGGATTGGCATGTTTTTGGAATCTGAGTAAGGTTAAGCTAGTGGTTTGGTTGGCTTTCAAATCGACATTATCAGTTGTCGCTCTTTATACGGATTTGGGAGAGTATGTACTTCTGACAAATGTGTACGCTCCAAATGATTTGCAAGGTAAGATTCTGGTCTGGAATAATATTAAGGTGGTTCGTGATGAATTTCCTTATATGCCTTGGATTCTAGCAGGAGATTTTAATGCTATTATGGACTTATCGGAAAAAATGGGAGGAAACACAAGATTGGAGCCTTCTGTGTTTCTACTTAGAGATAAGATCTCAGAACTGAATTTAGTGGACATCAAGCCATGTAATGGCAGATTCACATGGAATAACAGAAGACCGGGGGCTAGTTTCATAGCAGAACGAATTGACAGATTTTTAGCGTCTTGCTTTTGGGTAGGGGGTTGGTGGACTCTCAAGTTTGAGATTCTAGATTGGAGGTGCTCGGACCATTGGCCGATTAAGCTTAACATCTCGTCCGCTTTTAGGCTTAAAAAGCCGTCGTTCAGATTTCAGACTATGTGGTTGCGGGATCAGAACTTGTTTGGCCTTATTTCAGATTGGTGGAGGGAAGGACGGCCAGCGTATGGGACAGCAATGTTTTTGTTCACCAAGCTTCTCCAACATGTGAAATATAGGCTCCGAAGATGGAACAGGCACACCTTTTGGAATCTTTTCCAGGAAAAGAAAAGGGCGCTGGAGGAATTAAGTGACATTACCAGAGTGATCAGGGAGGATGGCTTAACTGATGCACTGCTGCAAGAGGAAGCAAGGGCGGCCAAAAATTTGGAGTGGGAATTGAGAGAGGAGATTTTTTGGAAGCAGAAAGCCAGGATAGATTGGCTGCAGGAAGGAGACAGAAATACTACTTTCTTCTTCAACACGGTTAAAGCTAGGTGCCACGGCAATGTCATCAGTTCGTTGGTCACAGAGAGAGGAGAGGTTTTGTCTTCGACCAGAGATATGTGCTGGGAGGCTGAGCAGTATTTTAGCGCCCTCTTCCAGGAGGATGGATAGCGATTGGAGGGTGTGGAGGACTCGATCCTGGCTAGTATTCCTTCTTTGGTTTCTCAGGACATGAAGGATATATTGAGGAGCCCGATAATGGAGGAGGAATTGAGGAGAGTAGTTTTTTAGATGAAGAAGGATAAAGCCCCAGGACCGGATGGATTCCTGATAGAATTTTATCAGGAGTTTTGGGAGATTATCAAAGAGGACCTCTTAGTGGTGATATGGGAATCCCAGGACAGCAAACAAATGCTGAGGGTGTTAAACTCCACTTTTTTGGCCCTCATTCCTAAGGGGGAAGGGGCTGACCGCTTAAGTCAATTTTGACCCATCTCGCTTTGTAATGTTTTTTTACAAAATCCTCTCGAAGCTGATCGCCGAAAGGTTAAAGTGGTGTTTGAAGGAGCTGGTTTCGGAAGAGCAAAGCAATTTTGTGGAAGGCAGGCAGATTTTGGATGGCATTGTGATAGCTACAGAAGCGGTACACTCAATGTACAATTCCAAAGAAAAGGCCATGTTTGTGAAGCTGGACATGTCTAAGGCATACGATAGGGTCAGGTGGTCCTTTTTGCGTAAGGTGCTGGAGGCCTTTGTGTTCGAGAGCAGATGGATTGAGTGGGTTATGAGCTGTATTACCTTGACCTTATTTTTGGTGTTGGTCAATGGTGAAAACTCTAACCTCTTCAATGCTGAGAGAGGTCTGCGGCAGGGGGATACTCTTTCCCCTTATCTATTTCTTCTCATGGCAGAAGGGCTGGGGAGGAAAATCAGGGATCTCACCAGAGTTGGAGAGATCCAAGGTTGGATGTGGGGAGGTGGACTGCCGATTCTCTCCCACTTGCAGTTCGTGGATGATGTAGCGTTGATGGGAAGGGCTACCTTAAGGGAGGCCAACAGTCTTCGTAGATGCTTGGATACCTATTTAGCAGCTTTGGGACAAGTTATCAATGAAGAGAAATCTTCTATTTACTTCTTCAATACCCCTATTGCTATTCAGAGGAGAGTGGCTGAAATTCTCAGATTCCAAATTAGCAGCCTTCTGGTTCTGTATCTCGGCATCCCGATCTCCTCGGGAAGACTATCTAAGGAGTCTTGGTTGGGGATTCTGAACAAATTTAGGGATAAGGTTAACCACTAGACTCATAGGTGACTATCATTTGTAGGCAGGGTCCAGCTGATCCAGGCTGTGGTTCAGGTGCTTCCCCTATACAGATGTATGCTTCAGGTGGTGCCAGCCGGTTTTGTTAGGGAGCTAGATATCTTGGCTCGTCAGTTCTTGTGGGTGGGGAACCTGTCGAGAACCAAGTGGAGCCTCATCAAGTGGGAGGTGGTTTGTAGTCTGAAGAGGCTTGGTGGATTGGGATTAAGACAATCCACGCTGGCGGGAACTGCGCTTGCAGCTAAGCTATATTGGAGGTGGTGCACCGAGTGGGAGCAGAGCTGGGCCAAAATCTTGGTGCATAGATATTTTTTGGGGTAGCCTCTGGAAGACATTCCTAGATACACGCTGTTGGGAAGGGGGTCAGTGATATGGGACACGTTGAAAAAAGGAGCGGACCTAATTAAAAAAGGGCTGTTCTGGATTTGCAAAAGTGGGCAGGAGGTGCAGTTTTGGTATGACTCGTGGGATGGGTTTCCTCCCATTGTGTCACAATACCCACACCTTCAGGTTCTGGCTCAGACTTTCTGTGAGGCTGGCTGGTGTAAAGTGAGGGATTTCAAAGTTGCTAGATAGCAGAATCAGCTGTGGGAAGCGAGATGGAAAAATGGGGAGGAGTGGCCCATTAGGGATCTGGAGGCAGATTGCGAGGAGCTAAAAGGGATTCTAGCCAGTCTCACCTGTTTTCCCCTCAGGGGAGTGGATGAGCTTGCCTGGTATCCTCACCCTAAAGGTAAGTATACTGTTTCAGCAGGGTATCAGGAACTTATTGTGCAGAACTTCAGGGGGATCAGAGAGGTTAATTGGTGGAAATGGATATGGAACAACATCACCTAGCCAAAGTGCAAGTGTTTTATGTGGACTCTTGCGTGGAATCGATGCTTAACTTGGGATAATATTAGAAGAAGGGGATTTGTTGGACCATCCTGTTGTGTTCTCTGTGGCGCTCAGGAGGAGAATTTTGCTCATATTTTTTTCAATGCCAGTATACCAATTGGTTGTGGCATGTGTGGTGGAGTCTATGGGGAGGAAGCTGTATTCATGTTTCTTCCTGGAGTGAATTCTGTGTGAAGATTGGGAGACCTCCCCCTATGGCACGTTTTTTGCAAAGCGTTTGGTTCGCCGGCCCCACCTTTGTGCTCTGGCAGGTTTGGCTGGAATGCAACTGGTGGATTTTTAGGGACACACAGTTGGAGGCTGACCAAGTCTGGCAGAGAATTTTAAGCATGATACAAGAGACAGTTCGTGCCAAAGGAGAGGCAACTTTGCCATTGGGGCAAAGGGATGCAGAGCTGGCAGGTCGTTTGAATTTGAATTTCTTTTGTCAAGTCGATGAGTTTGGGAGGAGAAGGGGTGTTGGGAGGCAGAGGATTTAGAGGGTGGGGAGATGGATGCCCCCCCAAGCGGGTTTTTTGAAAGTTAACACAGACGGCTCGTCTCGTGGTAACCTAGGTCTGGCGGGTATCGGAGGGGTTGCTAGGGACGTGGTGAGCTCGGTGATTTTCATGTTTTCTGCCCACAGGGGTATTCAGACGGTCAACCAAATGGAAGGTTTGGCCATCTTATTCGTGATTCGGAAAGCTTATGAGCTAGGATGGCATCGTGTGGTTTGTGAGGCTGATTTGCTTATCATGATTAATATGATCCGGGATGGTACGATGTCAGGAGTTAGCTGGCGACTTTCCTTGATTGTTCAACAGATTTGGCAGGTTAGTAGGCTTATGGATTCTGTGATTTTTGATCATATTTTGAGAGAATGGAATAGAGCTACTGATTGCTTGGTGAAGCGGGCTTCAGAGAGACCTGAGGAGTGGCTGGTCGCTGATGAGGCTTCGCTACCGGCAGAAATCAAGGAAGATATGGTGAGAATTCTTCATGAAGACAGGAATGGTATAGACGAGTGAGGTTGGTTGTTGCCCTGTTGGGGTTGTTTTTGGTTGTCCTAGGTGTTGTTGGTTCTGCTTTGTACTTTGGTTTTCCGAGTTTTAATAAAAGTTTTTACCCCTGGTATTTTATTAAATCTTGATAGGTTTATGCCCACAATTACTTTAGATGAACTTATTTTGACATTGTCATGGGTTTGGAGTAACTAGTAGCCTATTTAATTGGTAATTTACACTCTTTCACTTCACATAACCCCTATTACTATCACACAAATTATATTAGTTATTAAATAAATATTGACATATAATATATATCATAATATTTTTATATATTAAACTGATTAATTATATATAAATTATATATTTTATAAAATATATTTTAATATTAATAAATATTATTATATCATATATATATATATATATATATATATATATATATATATTTCAATATAATATATTTCAATACATTTATATATTGTTAATATTAAAGAAAGAATATTATATTTCTAACAAAATTAAATGATTTTTTATGCTTTTAACGTATTATATAATGCCATGTAACATGAAAATGGATTAAGTTTTTTCTTCATTTAAAATTCATGTGCAAGAGGGAGTAAAAAATGTGCTCATAGATAAGGATTTAAAACTCTATGATGCTTTACCATGTGTATAACATATGAGGTATATTACTTAGAAGAGAATCTATCAAATGATAATAATGTTTGGTAGGAAATAGGCATTAAATTAAAAGTTAAAATCATGTATCACAAAGGTTAAATTATGTATCATGAAGCATTAAATTTGGTGTTGTAGATGACATTTGGCATGGGACAGTGGATAGTAAAGCAGATGGACAATCAATTAATTTCAAGTAATGTGAATGATTAATTTTGTAGCCCTTCAAACTTGGTTATAAAAAATCTATGAACTATTATATTACATACATATTATACAAATGAATCTCTTTTATAATTTACAAAAGGACAATTTAGAAATACGTGGCTAAATCACATCCATGTAAAATCAATTAAATTAAAAAAACAAACTGTAAGCCAAACAACTTTGCTTTTGAAAAAAATATTTCAATAAAAGAATTAAAAAAATCATTTATAAAGATTATAGAAATTATATTATTGATGAAACAAAATATTTAATTATATCTCTTGGAAATATTTTCAAGGGCATTTTAATAATTAACTAGTACATCCCAAGATTATCAACGCCATTTTTAGCTACCTTAGAACACTTACTATATATAGTATTTATAGATAATAATAGACTTTCCATTTATATATTGTATCTAAATGTACATTTGTATAATTTTGGGCATTTCATTATAATAAAATAAAAACATACTCATTTGGGAAGCTTTTCAATGGAATTTTGATGATTAACTAGTACTTCCGAAGATCAATTTCATTTTTAGCTATGGACTTGTTTGGAAAACATTTATAAGGAATTCTAATGACTGATTGGTCCATTCTATGATGACCAAGATCATTTCCATCTATCACAAGAACACTTTCTATTTATATAGTATGTCTATAAATAGATTTCCATGTATTATTATATAGACTTTCCTTTTATATGTCTTTAGATACATATTTGTATTTGAGATAAAATCTTGTAAATCAAGGTAAAGGAAACAAGGTGGGGCTTTCTCATAATCCTCATTACAAATGATTAAAGCATTAGAGGAGAAAATTATCTCATTGAGAAGAACGCCTAAAAGTCATCCAAATTATGTGCTTGATTCACGATATGTCTTGCATAACCCTCTTGCATTAGAGGTATATTTCATCCCTTACCACCATACTTGTGGCACTAAAATTTCCTACTTATGAGAAACAACTAGGTAACCCTGAACATGGTTAAAAAATAAAACTCCTTGCATTAAATAAGTTAATGGTTGGGGCCATTACATTGGCCTCATCCAATACATGAAAATTTAAGATCAAGTTATCTTACAAACTTATTACAAATAAACCAAAATACAATACCAATCAAATAATTAACATGGCAGTGCTACAATGAGCTATATTACAAAATATATCATGTAAAAAAATTACTATATTCATAAAACCTCTAATTTTTCTTATTAAAAAGTTATTTGAGTGTCAACTCATATCTCTCTTGACACCTATAAGCAACCCCTGATCATATTTGGTTAACCCCTGACTTATATGAGTCTCAACAAATTACACTTGATGGGTCTCCTACCATGGGTTTTGGATCACATCCAAGGGATCATCAAAATTTAAAAATGATAAATAATCTACTATAATACATATAATTAAAATTATAGAAGTTCAAATATGTAAATAGAAGTAAAATTATCATCATAGAATATTGGAACCGATAGTAATGATTTAGAAATAATAGGCTCTTACATAATAAGTGGATTTTCATCCACATTTTTTGAAGATGTAACATAAGAAAATTTTCTAATAGGGATTTAACGCATTAATTTTTAGCCCTCCTAGAATACCTTTGAGATAATTTAATTCACTAATTTAAATACTTGTAAGGGCGAGTCACCTTTCTTGAATCTACAGACTAATAGTTGGAGACGAATTCAACCCTAAAATGGTAATTAAAATAAGTCACACAAAATTGTACCTAGTAACTCAAATACCCCTTAGAAAAGGATTTTGTGTGCGTATCTAAATTGTGGTTATGTGAGGGCATAAATAGTCTACACCATACCAATCTATAAGCATTAACTTTTCAATCATGACAACAAGACATGATATCTCAATGTAGACTCAAGGTTAAACATTTCAACGTCAAAGACTAATAATGGGGTTGAAAATACATGGACAAATCACATCCATGTAAAATCAATTAAATTTAAACATAAAAGTAAACCAAGAAACTTTACTCCTCTTGAAAGAAATATTTCAATACAAGAATCACAAAAACTTCATTTATCAAGGTTATAGAAATTAGATATGAAACACAAGATTTAATTATATCTTTTGGGAAGCCTTTCAAGGACATTTTGATAATTAATTGGTACATCCCAAAGTGATCAACATAATTTTTAGCTACCTCAGAACAATTACTATATATAGTATTTTTATATATTATTATAGAATTTCCATTTATAGATTGTATCTAAATGTAGATTTGTTTAATTTGAGAATTTTATTCCAATAAAATAGCAATAGACTTGGCACAAAAAATTACACTTGATGGGTCTCCTACCATGGTTTTCGGATCACATCAAAGGGATCATCAAAATTAGAAAATGTTTAATAATTTGCTACAATACCATAGTACAATGATAATTATAGAAGTTCAAATATAGAAATAGAAGTAAAATTATCATCATAGAACTTTGGAACTAACGGTAATGAGTTATAAATAATAGGCTCTTTCATAATAAGTAAAGTTTCATCCACATTTTTTGAAGATGTAACATTATCAATAATATATTTAAGATAAATAAGTGGTGGTGGTGTAATAGTAGGCATACACATTGGAATGAATGGTGTCTTTCAAACATATATGTCCACTTTGAATTTTTATCATATTTCTAAACCCAATTTTTTTCTTGGTTGCTTATAATTTTTTTAGCACCATTGTAAAAAACAATTTCTCCATTGCAATCACTAAGATAAAAAAATGATCACCCACAATAGAGCTCCTTATCCAATAAATATAGATGCCCCCTAATTGAAACCAAGGGAATTGTAGTTTTGATGTAGAGATCATGCTAAGAGGTTTTCTATTCACATGAAGAATTCAAGCCATTATAGACTAAAGCATTGTATGGTGATTTAGATTCCCATAGGTTTGTACCCATAATTACTTTAGATGAACTTATTTTGACATTGTCATGGGTTTAGAGTATCTAGTAGGTTTAATTGTCAATCTACACTCTTTCATTTCAAATAACCCCTCTTACCAACACACACACACACACACACACACACACACACACACACACACACACACACACACACACACACAAATTATATTAGTTATTATATAAATATTGACATATAATATATATCATAATATTTTTATATATTAAATTGATTAATTATATATAAATTATATATTTTAATATGAATATATATTATTATATCATATAATATATATGTTAATATAGTTTATAAATCAATATTATATATTATATATTTTAGTATAATATATTTTAATACATCTATATATTGTTAATAGTACAAAAATATTATTATATGTTTTACAAAATTAAATAAATTTTTATGCCTTTAATGTATTATATAGTTCCACGTAACATGAAAATGGGTTTATTTTCTACTTCATTTAACATTCATGTATGACAAGGGTCAAAAATACAC
>JARHVA010008152.1:242500-277500 GCA_037957365.1 Torreya grandis
TAAATATTTTTATCAGTGTAGATTTACTTATTCTATCTATCACCACTTGAATACAAATAAGGAAGTTCCTCTTTATGTCCATTAATCACATCAAACATTAAGCATACATCGAGTGGGAATATATATTCATCCCCTTGATGTCAACTTCAATAAATACTTTGAATCAAGGTGGGGATTTTTCACAATTCTCATTATAAATGATTTAAGCATTGGAGGAAAAAAATAATCTCATTGAGAAGAACATGTAAAATCCATCCAAATATGACCCGCTTGATTCACAATATCTCTTCTATAACCCTATTTCATTATATGTATCATTTCAACCCTTTCCACCACACTTTGTAGCACTAAAATTTCCTACTTATGAGAAACATGAAGGGTGACCCTGAGCATGACCAAGAAATGAAACTCCTTGCATTAAACAAGCTAAAGTATGGGGCAATTACATTGTTTTCATATAATACAAAATTTAAGATCAAACCATCTTACAAAGTTAATCTGAGTGAACCAAAATGTGATACCAATCAAATAATGAACATGGCAATACCACATCGAGTTGTATTATATAATGTACCACACAAAAAAAATACTAGATTCATAATATGTCCACCATATCTTTTTGTGGTAGTATTGAGCAGCTATAGTAATACTTTCAATGCCCAACTAATGGCTTCCTATCATAATTTTAAATAACTAGTGATGTTGTACTTCATATACTTATAGGTGTGTTAATTTCTTGTATTCACATTTATGGAGAGGCATGGAAATTGGATGGATGCACCATGGAGTGATACTATGATAACTATATTATTTTATGTGTTATTTCATTTTATTCTAATATTCCTATGGATGAGGTTTACTAAAATAAGTAATTAGTCAATGATCACAACCATCTAGTAGTTATTATTTTGAGTCTTAGTCAAATGAAATAACTCATATTTACAAGCCATAGTTAGATATCTATACTTTAAAGAATTATTGGATGAAACCTAGATAACTACCACTATATGAATTATTTGTGGTTGTTTAATTCAATATCAAGAGCACATGAAGTAGTCAAAATTATTTGAAGTATGAAATGTGTTTCTAAACATTTGATTGTAGTTCAAGTCAAATATATAAGTAAATCTTAACATGAATCCCAAGTAATTAAAATTTATTTAGAGGTGGACTTATATACAAAAATTTACATGGTTCATTTTGGTAAATGGTAGAGGAATTATTTATATTCCTATGGTTAGAGGATATAACCTTATCTAGATTCAGAGAGATTTAAACTTGTAAAAAATAATGAAAATAATTTCAATGGAATTATGATAGTGTTTAAATATTTTTATTAGTTTGGATTTACTTCTTCTATTTATCACACTTGAATACGAATAAGAAATTTAGCAAAATAACGTTGCATTCAAAAATATTTCATTTTATGAGGAAAAAACTATCCGCTCTGGGAAAACATTTAAACATAAATTATTTAGTAAAAATATTTATAGATTTAAACATGATAAATAAAAATAAATAATAAGCATAGTTTTAAATATAAAAATAATTACAATTTTTTATCATTTATTATAATTATTCTTATTAAATAAGTTTATTTATATTTGTTAATTTACATGATTAAATTATCTAATAGAGATTTGACTCCTTAATTTTTATCCCCCTTGGAATAGCTTTGAGATAAAATTTACCAATTTAAATACCTATGATAGCAAGTCACCTTTATTTAATTTACACTTTTGACTATATTAGTTAATTTAAACAATTATAACACAATAAACATTTGACATGGTCAGATATCAAACAAAATAGAGACCAATACATAGGATGTTCCTTTTCCACATCGATTAATCACATCAAACATTGAGTATACGTCAAGTGGGAATACACATTCATCCCCCTTGATGTCAATTTAAATGAATAATTTGAATCAAGGTGGGGTTTTTTCACAATCCTCATTACAAATGATTAAATCATTGGAGGAAAAAAAAAATCTCATTGAGAATAACACCTAAAAGGCATCCAAATATGACCTACTTTATTCATAATATGTCTTGCAATTTCAACCCTTGCCACTACACTTTATGGCACTACAAAATTTTACTCGTGAGAAATGTGAACGGTGACCTTGAGCATGACTGAGAAATGAAACTTCTTGCATTAAACAAGCTATTAAAGTTAAACCGAATGACTAGATTAGCCTCATCCAATACAATATATAATATCAAACCATCTTAAAAAGTTAAACCGAATGAACCAAAATGTGATACCAATCAAATAATGAACACAAAAGTGCTACATCAAGCTTATTATAGAATGCATCACACAAAAAAATTACTAGATTCACAAATCCTTTGGTACTTCTTATTAAGAATCTAGTTGAGTGTCAGCTCATATATCTCCCTACACTAGTGAGGTATAGAGGTTGATATGAGTAAACCTCTTGCATGGGGATATTAATATGATGAAAATGCATATTGTGATTTCCATGAGGACCATATGCATTCTATTAATAGATGATTTTCCTTGTGATATAAATTTCAAGACTTATATGAATCCCAATAAATTACACTTGATGGGTCTCCTACCATGGGTTTTGTATCACATCTAGGGGATCATAAGAATTAGAAAATGTACAATAATCCAATACAAGACCATATTAAAATGAAAATTAAATAAGTTAAAATATGGAAATAGAAGTAAAATTATCATCATGGAACTTTGGAACATATGGTAATGATTTAGAAATAAGCTATTGCGTAATATTAAGTGGAGTTTCATCCACATTTTTTGAAGATGTAAAATTAATAATATCTTTATGAGAAACAAGACTCTGTTGGTATACTTAAGAATGCATCATCATTAGGCATAGTATGCATACATGGAATAAATGGTGTCTTTACAACATATATGTCCACTTCAATTTTTTATCCAACTTTTAAACCCAAAATTCTTCTTGGTCAATTTTAATTTTCTTAGTGCCATTGTAACTATTGACCAATTTTGGTCCTACAGGCCAAAAATTGGGCTCCCCTCTTTTCTTTCCTTGCTAGGCCTGTTAGTCAATCTCTGATGAATTCACCTTTCTACAATTTTGGGTTTTCCCTTTGTGACAGACCCATTTCTATAAAGAACCAAGTTATTTGAGTCTTATAGGTATTTTGAGTTGATCTGGGGCTCATTTAATTTCAAGAAAATTACCTAAAACAAGCCTTTTATCAGCAAAAGGATGGGTCAGTTTCAAAGAAGAACAAGTCTTTTACAAAAATCTGAAAGTCAAGTGCCCTTGTAGAGGGTAGGAAAGTAATAAATGGGACCATTAAAGCAATCTCCAAAGGACAAATTTGGACCCAAAGTGCCCTTGCAGAGGGCAGAAGGTGCATTTTCAAGAGATCAAGGCAGAAAGCCAGAAAGGGAAGTTTCCTTTGGAGAAAGTGACAAGTCAAACAATGAATTTCTTCAAACATTTTGTCTAAAGAAAATCCATGAAGAAATCAAGGGGTGAATTTATTCAGATAAAAAGTTGGAAGGAATTCCTTTAGACTTTTGGTCTAAGGAAAATTACCAAAGGAAAGTTGAGACACTGAAGGCACAAATTCCTTCAGACAAAATGTCTGAAGGATTTCCTTTAGACATTTTGTCTAAATAAATTTGGAAGGCAAAGAAACTTGAAGGGTAAGTGCCTTTGCGGAGGACTCTTCACCATCAAAAGGGATCTTTTCCTTTTTTTGAAGGGTCACTCTCCCTTTGGAAAAGTTCATTTTACAAAAGTTGAGGAAATTGCTAAAGGATAATGATGGGCCTGAGAACATTAACTTCAACATGGTGAACTAGCCATTGAAGGTTCAAACATCTGGTGATGGGCCTATGAATGTTAAATTCAAGGTATTAAAAGAGATGTTTATTTTCGAATGATGATGAGCCCACAAGCGTCAAATTCAAGAAAATGGGTTAATCATCAAATAAAATATAAAGGACATTTCCTTTGGAAAAAATCTTTGAAGGAATTCCTTCAGACATTTTTCCCAAAGGAATTCAAAGGCTGAGTGACCTGCCAAGGAAGGAGCCAAGAGAAGGCAAAGAAGAGCCCAAGTGCTTGAATTGCCAGGAAAAGATAAGTAGTAAGGAAAGAGAGAGCATAATAGTAAATCTAGAATGTGGCTATGCACACATAAGACAACGCTTGGAATGGTCTAGAAGACACATCCAACCAAGCATAGGAATGAACCAAATCAGCCTAGGTGGCAAAAAGAGGCATCGATAGGAGAAGTAATTACTTGTAGATGGAATAGTCTCCACTAAATAGCCATTAAAGGGAGCATGAGCATTTAATAGAGTGACCCATTTTTATTTGTTTAACATTAATAAGTAGAGAGTTGCATAAGTTTTCAAGGTAGGTGACCTTGTCATTCAAATAATAAAGTGACCCATGTTTTAGCAGGAACATGAAACACAGTTTGAGTGGCAAAGTCAATGTGTGTGACATATACAGGGTGGTTCTTCCAGGTGTATTTATGGAAAGATGACAACAGCATGAGTGGATTCCTCTTACCAAGATGTTTAATATAGTATGGACCACTTGTTTCTTGAAAAAACTAAGGGTCTTTCTCTAAATTATATATATTGTCACCTCTTAGCTGGAAAAGATATCTCTCCCTTTCATATGGTGAAGCCCTAACAATTTTACCTTTTAATCAAAAGAAGCATGTTTTAACTTCATCTGATTTGTTATACTTTTGAATATTCATGTGTATCATCATTATGTTTAGTAATTTTATCTTAATACTTTCATAGGTCGACACTAGCATATCTAGTATATCCAAGACCATCTTCTTTAGGTTAATAGGAAGTGCCCAGGTTGGAGTATAGAGGCAGAAGAGAAACCATATGATAGTGTGCTTCTAGAGCACCTATGGTAGGTTCTTCTTTATTGTATCTCTATTAATCCCCCTTGTTAAAACACTCATGAAATCTAGTCTTTTGTTCAAATGAAGTTTCTATTCAATCCTTTTGATGTAAAGTGTTGATAAAAGATGACTAGATCGAATCATTTGGTGAATCACCATTTTAGTTAGGTTATGCTTTTGTAAAATCCTTTTCTCTTTTCACCCCCCCCCCCATTATTATTATTATTAGTAGTAGTTAAGGACTTCAAAGGTGCATCAAAGGGAGATAACCCTTAATCTAGAGATTCATTTCTCAAATTTGCCAAGCCCATAGCAAGAGGAATGTCTCCATTGTGTTGCATGGAAGAAAGAAGACGAGCCTTCTTTTAAAGGGTGCAATCCATAGCATCAAAAAAAAATGGCATGCCCAATGGGCCCATTTTTTATGCTCTAGGAAGTTTTAAGATTGGTTTTGGTCCTATTACTGCAAGAGTGAGCAAACTAACCCAACATCTGGTGACTTCATTTTTAAGAACTCAGTCTCTAGTCAGAGATCAGCCTAACATATTATGCCTAAGGTCACCACAAGATCTTCTAAGGGTATTACTTTAAAATTTGTTGAGCTACCTTTGAACTTATTGAAGTGGCTAAAGTTTACAAAGACTCATCCTTACATAGCAAATCAATTTCCTAGACTTGCCATAAAATATACCTACACAAAGAGACCCAGGTTGAACCCTATCATCACCATGGCTTTACATTTTGTAGCCTTCAATGGTTAGATCCCTTTAAACCTTCTACAGTATGACCCAATCTTAGGGACAGCCCTTAAGAGTGTTCCTCCTTTTAATAGAGAGGGTCCACTTACTCCTATAGAGCATATCAAAAATATAGCCAACCTCTGCAACATTCATAATGTCACCAAAGAGAATACAACCATCAAGTTACTGGTGTTGTCTTTTAAAGGTAAAGTTTTAGACTGGTATTGGACCTTGATTATGAATTCAATTGGCTCATGGAATGAATTAGGCACCCTCTTGACAAATAGATTTAGAGATAAGAGTGACCATCTCTCTCTAGTTGAGAAATTGACCACTATGAAAAGAGCCCCACATAAATTTATGCAAGATTTTAATATTAGTTGCTAAAAGACTTAGGACAAAATCCCCATTTTAGTGACGTCGATCCCAAGCTATGATTTTATTTACTACTTAAAGGCTTTGAATAGTGGCATTGCTATCATGATATAGTCTATGGGAGGACAAGTGTTACTTGTTGCCTATGAAATAGAAATAGCTGCTGAAAATTGTTTGGTGCAAAAAGGAAAGATAGCTCCTAGACCTCATATGCCACTCTTTCTTGAATTACAACCCTTTGTTAAAAATACTACACCCACTTTAGCTCCTCTACCTAGTGTAGAAAATATGATTGATACCTCACCAAATGACCTCCATGAAGTTAAGAGTTTGTTACAAAGTGTTACCAATGAATTAGTGGCTCTCAAGAGGCAACAAGCTTAAAGTTATTAGCTGAATCAAGGATACTAGTAGTTTGGACAAATGAATAGACTTCCTTTCCAAAATTATAACCAAATATAGGGTTATTTACCTATGTTAGACCTTATCAAAGTTATAATTCAAGTTCCCCTTCATCGTCCAAAGCTCTTGTTCCCACTCAAAATAATTTGGTACTAGAACAACCTAATTACCCACCCCTAGGGTATGGTCAAGAATAAATTGCTTATACTAATGAGTTGCCAAATCAATTTATGAACATTAAAGGCAATTAAACATCCCTATTCCCAAGTTTTGAGGTGTTAGTACAACCTAGGATGAATAATAGCCAAGCTCAGTCTGATTCCACTCTTATGAACCACCTAGAAGGAGAACTCTATGTAGTTAATTATGTGGGGAGTAAGAATAACTAGGATGATTGTGTTGCAGCCAATACCAAGTCCAAAAAGAGAGCTATGGATAAAGCTCAAGTAGTTACTCAAGCATTTGTAGCATCTTTTTCATCACAAGTGAACTAGAAGTTTCCAAATTACAAGCAACCAGTTGTAACCTCAACTCCTCAGGTTGCACCTCAAGATGTAAATGCCCTTAAAGAAAATTCAAAAGGAGGAAACCATCTAATCAATGTGGTGGAAAAAATGAATAAGTTGTACATGAATATCTCATTGTGGGATTCCTTATTAATGTTATAATAAAAGGATATACTCCAAAAGGAATTGCATGGGTTGAGTGAACAAGCTATCCCAACAAAGGTTGATAATGTGTTGATTATGAATGGGGATCCTTCTATAGGAGGTCAAGTAAAGAAGGATGAAAAGGTTCCTCGTTTATATATATCCTTGGTCATTAGAGATTTCTTGGTTCATAATTGCATTATTTCCATTGGAGCAAGCACCTCAGCCATGCCCAAATGCATAGCTGACAAGCTAGGACTCAAATATGAAGAAATGGCCAAGGGAGTTTTGTAGTTGGATGAATCACTAGCCAAAACATTAGGTATGGTATGAGGCTTGAATCTAACACTTCATTCCTACCCAACCTTCTCCATTCCCTATAATGTGGTAGTGGAATATGTTCTCCCTTATTTTTCTCTTTGCTTATCCAAGGATTTCATGTCTAAGATAGGTGGGTACTTAGCAATAAATTGGTGTTACATAGTTTCTAAGACCAAATATAGAACTAAAGTGAAGATTGAGTCAAAGCCCATCCACAGAGATCATCTAGAGCCATACTCATTCAAGGTGAAAAACATCATCTATGCCATCATTGATGAAGAAGAATTCCAAATAGACTAATCCCCACCCTCTTCCCTTAAAGGAGTTGCTAACCTACTCTTAGATGAATGAGGAAATGACAATTATGAACATGACCCATATAATTTCATCAAAGAGATAGGTCTTGGAGTTTATTTAATTCATGAAAAGGGTACTTTCATGCCAAATTTGATGAAGGCAAACTAAGAGAGCTGTGGTTTGTGGCAACTTTTCTTTGATGGATGAAGAAGTAAGTTGGGAGCTGGTGGTGAAGCAATGATAGTTTCACCCTCAAAGGAAAGATACTTTCCAACCTTCATGTTCATATTCTCCTACACTTGAAATGTTTTAGAATATTAGTCTCTCATTCATGGTTTAGAGTGGGAAATAAAAAGAGGAATAAAAAAAATTTAGGTTTTTAGAGATAGTGAGTTAATTATAAGCCAGGTCAGAGGTTGAAACTCGACCAAGAATTCCTTGCTTAAGTCTTACAAGAATTGGTTATGGGACCTACTAGAAATTTTCCTTGATTTCAACATTATTTCCATTTTAAGAGAACAAAATAAGCAAGTAGACAGACTAGCAGTAGTTGGTGCTTAGTTTGACATTCCCAAGGGAATAAGTTAGGATAATAGTCATCACCATTTAAAAGTGATAATATGACCCTCCATACCCGATAATGTCACCAATTGGTAGGTATTTGATAGTGACCAGTAGATAGCACTCTTCTTACAAGAGGAGGCTAAGTTCACTTCTAGGATTCAATCTAAGCTACAACAATAATATGATAGCTAGATTGTTCAACTGAAGAATAACAAACTTCTTAAAGGTTTAGTCACTCTCAAAGGCATCTTCAATGAGGATGACCAACTCAAAAATGAAAAATCAATCATCACAACCAAGAAGTAAAATTATGAAAGAGTCAAAATATTCAAGGATATGGTGCTTGCACTTAGGAAGGTATGTATAAATGATGAAAGGCATTCTTTCATTTTTTTATGCCAAGAGTTTGCCAAGTATAGTGACCTGAAGGGTTTTAACCCAAGCTTGGCCTAACATACCATTGAGATCGAAGAAGGTGCCAAACCCATAAAACAAAAACAAAGGTCCATCAATCCAAATATTGATCATCTCATGTGGAAGGAACTCACCAAGCTGATTGAGTCAAAGATCATTTTTTCTATCAAACACTCTTCTTGGCTGGCCAATCTAGTCCCTGTTAGGAAGAAGAATGGGGAGATCAGACTATGTGTTTATTTTAGAGACCTCAATAGAGTCTCATTAAGAGATCACTATCCCCTCCCAAGTATGGAATAGATCCTCCAGATGGTGATAGGTAGTGAACGTTTCTCCCTCCAAGATCCATATTCTAGGTACAATCAAATTTAGGTGCAAGACTATGATCAGTGTAAGACAACCTTCACCACCAAGTGGGGAAATTTTGCCTACAAGAAGATGCCATTTGGACTATCAAATGATGGAGCTACCTTCTAGTGAGCCATGGATATGGCTTTCCAAGTTTTGATAAATAGTATTGTATTGGTATATCTTGACAATGTGACAGTCTTCTCCAAAGATGAAGGACAACATTTGAAACACTTGAGTCAAATATTTGAGAGGTGTAGAGATTTTGTCATCTCTCTCAACCTAAAGAAATATGTGTTCACTATCCATGAAGGCAAATTCCTAGGTCATATCATTTCAAAAAAGGGCTTGACCATTGATCCAAAAAGAGTACATGCCATCTTAGAGCTGTCCTTACCTAAACACAAGAAGGGTTTGCAAAGCTTCTTTGGTAGATTAAATTTTATTAGGATATTTATCCCTAATTTTGATGAAATAGTCAAGCCACTAACTTCCATGCTGAAGAAGGATGAGATGTTTACATGGATAGCATGAATGAAAGATAGTTTTGAAGGGATTAAGTAAGTTATCACCTAGGCTCCCACCTTGATTAGTCCTTATTTATCCAAGGATTTCAACCTTTACACCTTTGGAAATGAAGAGGTAATCTCTACTATGCTCACTCAAGAAAATAATGAAAACCTTGAACAACCTCTCACATTCTTTAGCCAAGGTTTTGAAGGTTTTGAAGTTAGGTACACATATGTTGAGAAGTAAGCACTTGTAGTTATATGAACCCTAAAGAAATTTAGACATATGTTGTCAAATAAAAAGAGTCATATCATGGTACCACATCCTAGTGTTAAGGATTTCTTGTTAAGCTGTGACTTAAATGAAAAGAGGGCAGGGTGGATCACCAAGGTAATGGAATACAATGTGGAGATCAAAACCACCAAGTTGGTAAAGGGAAGAGGGATATGTGAACACTTCACTATAGACCTTAAATATAGAAGGAGGGAATTTTTCTACTCCGTTATGAAGCTACAGTAGAATAACTTATAGTCATAAAGAAATGGGCACTAGACATGGTTCATTTCCTTCAAACTGGTGAGTGCCCATAGGGCCTTGATAGGACTAAGAGGAGGTATTTTAGGCTCTAGTCTCTTCCTTATGTCTTGGTTGATGGAGTGTTGTTTATAAAATATTTTTATGGGTACTCTTGAGATGCATAGACTCAAATTAGGTCAATAGGATACTATTCAAATTTTATGACAAACCAGCTAGTGGTCACTTTGCTCCTAAGCCCATAGTTATAAAGATTATGAGGGCTAGTTATTTTTGGCCCACTTTATTTAGACACACTCATACATAGGTATGGAAGTGATATAAATGTGCTCTATTTGATGGAAACAATGGCTGGCTATAATGCCTCTACAACCTATTCAAGTGGAACAACCATTCATGTAATGGGGTATGGACTTCAAAGGGATGATCAACCCTCCTTCTAGTACTAGCCACAAGTGGGTCTTAACTGCTACAAATTATTTCATGAGATGGGTATAATTTTTTGCTTTGAAAGAAGCCAACGAGAGTGCAATCCTAGACTTCTATGAAGGCCTAGTGACAAAATTTGTAGTCCCAGCTACCATCATTTCAGATAACACATTGGCTTTCTTGGGAACTAAAACAAGTGAGTGGGCATCAGGATATGACATCTATCTTAGTACTTCTTCCAACTACTATCCACAAAGAAATGGGTTGGCTGAGTCCACCAATAAGAATCTAATTAGGATCATTAGAAGGACAATGGAAGAGAATCAAAAGACTTGACATGCCAAGCTAAAAATAACCCTATGGTCAGATAGGCTCACTTCAAAAAATGTAGTTGGTAATTCACCATACACACTTGTGTATGGAAGGGAAGCAAGACTTACTATTTTGCTTGAATTACCAACCTTGGATCTTGCCCACCAGCTGTAATTCGAGGAAAGTGACAACATGAAAGTCAGATTTTGTGAATTAATGAAGCTTTAGGAGGCAAGAGACTAAGCCATGGTTTCCATAACTAGCCATCAGTAGCAAAAAAAGAAGCATTTTGATAAGAAATCCTCATGAAAAGACTTCTCAAAAGGTGACATTATCTTGAAATGGGATGGAGACTGAGCTAAACCTAGAAAGCACACAAAGTTTGATGCCTTGTGGAGTGGTCCATATGTCATCACTCAATGCAAACAACATAATGTATTCCAAATCTCTAGGTTGGATGGTGGAGAACTACATATCCCAATTAATGGGATATATCTTAAATATTGTCACTAAGTCTTCTCTTGTTATGTACATATTTTCTCTATTTTTTCCCTTGTTTTCCCCAAGTTCTTTTGTGCATGTTTGTATTATTTTTAGCCTTGTGTGTGTTTTCTTTACCTTTTGGGGTAAAATATTCATGTTGATTCTTAACTTTATCAAGGTTATTTTTAGCCTTTCAAGCTGTATCCTAACTCCATGCCTAATGGACTTGTAGGCCATCAGTTTTCTTAAGCATAAGAGGCATGCTTCCCCTATGAATCACCAAATATGTTGACCAATTTTGGTCTTGTAGGCCAAAACATATGCTCCCCTCTTTTTTTTCTTACTACACCTATTATCTAGTCTCTGATGAATTCACCTTACTACAATTTTGGGTTTTCACTTTGTGATAGGCCTATTTCTATAAAGAACCAAGTGATTTGAGTCTTTTAGGTATTTTGAGTTGATCTGGGGCTCATTTCATTTCAAGAAAATTACCTCGGGTAAGCCTTTTATTGGCAAAAGGATGGGCTAGTTTCAAAGAAGCACAAGTCTTTTAAAAAACTCCAAAGGTCAAGTGCCCTTGTAGAGGGCAGCAAAGTAACAAATGGGACCGTTCAAGTAAGTTTTGAAGGATAACTTTAGACCCAAAGTGCCCTTGTAGAGGGTATAAGGTGCATTTGCAAGAGATCAAGGTAGAAAGCCCAAAATGGAAGTTTCCTTCAGAGAAAGTGACAATTAAAACAATGAATTTATTTGGACATTTTATCCAAAGAAAATCCATGAAGAAACCAAGGGGTGAATTTCTTTAGACAAAATGTCGAAAGGAATTCCTTCAGACTTTTTGTCCAAAGAAACTTACCAAAGGTAAGCTGAGACACTGAAGGCATGAATTCCTTCGGATAAAATGTCTGAAGGATTTCCTTCAGACATTTTGTCAAAATAAATTTGGAAGGCAAAGAAACTCAAAGGGTAAGTGCCTTTGTGGAGGATTCTTGGCCATCAAAGGGAACCTTTTCCTTTTTCTGAAGGGTCTCTCTCCCTTCGAAAAAGTTCATTTTGCAAAAGCTAAGGAGATTGCTAAAGGATAATGATGGGCCTGAGAACATCAACTTCAACATGGTGAACTAGATGTTGAAGGTTCGAATGTCTGGTGATAGGCCCATGAATGTCAAATTCAAGGTAGTAAAAGAGACATTGATTTTTAAATTATGATGGGCCCACAAGCATCAAACTCAAGAAGATGGGGTTGTCATTAGAGAAAAGATAAAGTAAATTTCATTTAGACAAAATATCTGAAGGAATTCCTTCAAACATTTTTCTTGAAGGAATTTAAAGGATGAGTGACCCACCAAAGAAGGAGCCAAGAGAAGGCAAAGAATATCTTGAGAGCTCGAGTTGCCAAGAAAAGACAAGAAGTAGCAAGGAAAGAGAAAGTACAATAGTAAATCTAGAACACATCTATGCACACATAAGAAAATGCTTAGAATGTTATAGAAGACACATCCAGCCAAATGTAGGCATGAACCAAATTAGCCTAAGTGCCAAAAAGAGGCATTGGCAAGAGAAGTAATTGCTTGCAGATGGAATAGTCTCCACCAAATAGCCATCAAAGGGAGTGCAAGAATTCAATAGAGTGGTCCATTTTTCTTTATTTATCATTAATAAGTAGAGATTTGTATGAATTTTCAAGGGACGTAGCCTTGTTATTCAAAAAATAAAGTGACCCATCATTTAGTAGGAACATTAAAATATAGTTTGAGCAGCAAAGTCAATGTATGTGGCATATACATCATGGTTCTTCCAGGTGTATTTATAGAAAGATTACATTAGCATGAGCATATTCCTCTTACCAAGGTGTTTAATGTAGTATGGGTTGTTGGCTCCTTGAAAATACTAAGGATCTTTCTCTAGATTCTATATATTGTAACCTCTCAACTAGACAAGATATCTCTCACTTGTGTATGGTGAAGCCCTGATAATTTTACCTTTTAATCAAAATAAGAGTGTTTTACCTCCATCTAATTTTTTATACTTCTAAATATGCCTATGTATCATCATTATGTTTAGTCATTTTATCTTAATGCTTTCATAGGTCGATGCCAGCATATCTAGTATATCCAAGACCATCTTCTTTAGGTTAACAAAAAGTGCCCAGGTTAGAGTATAGAGGTAGAGGAGCAACCATCTGAAAGTGTGCTTCTAGATCACCTATGGTAGGTACTTCTTCATTGTATCTCCATTAATCCTCCTTGTTAAAACACTCATGCAGTCTAGTCTTTTGTTTAAATTAAGTGTCTATTCGCTCCTTTTGATGTAAAGTGTTGATAAAAGATGAGTAGATCAAATCATTTGGTGAATCACCATTTTAGTTAGGTTCTACTTTTGTAACATCCTTTTCTCTTTTCACCCCCCCCCATTATTAGCATTAGCAGTTAAGGACCTCAAAGGGACATCAAAGGGAGCTATCCCTAAATCTAGAGATTCATTCTTCATATTTGCCAAGCCCACAACAAGAGGAATGTCTCCATTATGCCCAATGGAAGAAAGAAGTTGAGCCTTATTTTAAAGGGTGAAATCCATAGCATCAATAGTAATAAAATTAATTTCTCCAATGTAATCACCAAGATAAAATATGATAAGCCATAGTTGAGTTCCTTATCTAATGAATATAGATGTCCCCTGATTGAAACCAAGTGAGTTGTAATTTTGACATAGAGAGTACATGCTAAGAGGCTATATCTTTACATGAATAATGCAATCCATCATAGACTAAATCATTACATGGTGATTCAGATCCCAATCTGTCTATGCCCATAATTATCTTTAAATATGATGTAATATTTTGACATTGTCAAGGATTTGGAATCACTAAGTTTAACTATCAATTACAATTTTACACTCTTTCACTTTACATAACCCCTCTTATCAATACATATATACATACATTATATGTCGTGATATGTGTGTGAATCTTTCTCTCTCTCTCTCTCTCTCTCTCTCTCTCTCTCTCTCTCTCTCTCTCTCTCTCTCTCTCTCTCTCTCTCTCTCTCTCTCTCTCTCTCTCTCTCTCTCTCTCTCTCTTTTTGTGTGTGTGTGTGTATTAATATCATAATATTTTTATATATTAAACTGAGTAATATTATATATAAATTATATATTTTATATAATATAAATTTTAGTATATTATACTAAAATATATAATATATAATTATAATTTGATTTATAAACTATATTAACATATATATCATATAATATATAATATTATAATATTATATTACATTATACAATATATATTTTTAGTATATATTTTAATATAATATATATAAATATCATTTTAATATATTAAATATTTCACTTACCTTTAATATGACTTGACTACTCTTGAGGTGCATTTCTGTTCATAAATAGGTGGGAGTCCCCAATGAATTTCAAATTTAAATTTAATTTGAAAAATGGGGTCCATATAATTTTAACACATTTTAAAGAGGAACAAAAACTATCAAACATGTCTGGCCAGTTATATTCCTATTCCTACATATTCCTATTTTTTTTTTAATATACACTATAGAGCACTAACAGATCAGATTAGAGTAGGTTATAGAGTGTTTGAAATGTTAGCCATATTTGTTACTATCATTTTTATAGAACCTGATTTTCATTTATTTAATCTTAATAGTGTTTAATATATATTTTTACTCTATCTAAAATGTGTGATTTATTTGTATTGACTTGGCCCTTTTATTCATTATTTATCACTTTATGTTATAAAATATCTAAGATTTGGATAGTCTAACTAGATTATTGTAATGTTTTTGGTCCTGTTAGAGCGTGCCCATCTATTATGTCAGTGAGCCTTCTATTGGAGGAACATGAACATGACTATTTTTTGAGAAAATAGGGTTTTCAAATTATAACAATAAAATTTTATAAAACAATACAATAAATACAATTCTAAATACTATGCCTATATATACTTTAATCAATTTTTAATAAAATTAATATAATTTTTAAGAATGTGTGTCAAGCTTAGGGAGGCCTTAGGTTGGCCTAGGTAGCATTGAGCCCTATTGTAAATCTTGGTACAAAATAGGTCAAAGGAGTCAAGTGGGTGTATAATAAAAAAATGAGTAGACTCCACTAGTTGTAATTCAATATGGTTAGACTCCTTGTTTTGTTTAAATTCTATGGAAAATATTTGCACAATAATTACTTTGTACATTTTTTGATCATCTTCATCATCTGGTGAAAACTAAAAAATTATATAAATTTAGCCAATAAACCATGTAGCTCAAATGTACTTCTTTCTAAATGAATGATCATGAATAGTTACTCAAAATTCATCTCAATTATGCACAAAGTGGTGATCCATTACAATAAAAAAAATGTTAGACCCATCCATGATAATAGAAAGCATAAGATAATATAATAGGTAGTCTCCCATAGATTTATACTATATAATTTACTAGAACAATTGACTATACCCCTACCTTTAATTAGGATAAAAAATTCTGGATATAGGTCAATGAAATAGTGTCAACTTTTATTTCTTGAGGAAACCAACAACCTTAATATTTGGAGGAGTACTAATACCTAAAAGTGCATGATAGGAAATAGTAGTTTGAGAATATTCAGATTCATCCTCAAGTCTTTATAGACTATTGATGTGTATCTATGTCAAGGATGTAATATGAACTATAAAATAACATTTCTCATATTATAGTGTAGGTCCTTGAAAACCTTGGGGCTTCACTCAGTTTTGTTAGAGAGATTATGTGGTTATCACCTTCTAGTCTGTAAGTAGACCCTACTATAGGGACAATAGGAATATGGTAGTGACACAATCTACCTAAATTTGTTATGATGTAAATTGCTTTGTGTTTTATAATATAATCCCAAAATCTTAAACAAATAAATGGATATACACAATGAGCATTAATGTAAAGTGATTCATTTTTAAAAAGTATAAAAGGAGGGACTAAGGTAGGGAATAAAAGAAAGTTACCTTAAAATAACAAAGACCAATAGATCTCCTTTCATTTTTGTTAGCAACCTAAATATCACCTAATTGAAATCAGACTACTTAGATCTAATTCATATCTGGACTAACATTAGAATGATCTAAGGTTTTGGGATGCTTGTATGTAGACCAGACCTCAAGTTGTGAGGCTAGCTCATTTGAATATGTGAATTTAGGATCAATTAATAAACCTATTAGATGTTGGGATAAAAGGAGTAACGAAGAAAATAAAATGATTCTTCAAATATAACAAGACCCTATGAACTTTGAAAATATGCAAGACCTTATTGCTTCAATGTCTTGACTGTCAACATATTTTTTTGAGTCCCTTAAGTAGTTATAGGTGAAGATTTCATGGAATTAAATATTGAAATGATTTTGGCTCCTTAAGCTCTCCTCAAAATTCCACAACTTAATGCATTCCTTTTAGACTATTATCTTCTTCACATGTTCATCATTTTTTCATTATGAAAACAAATCTCTCTTATATAGACCATTGTGCATGATGTGATGTCCTTTGTACAAAATATGAAAGGGTTTAAAGATTATTTGGGAGTTTTGACAATAAATAAAGTAACCATGATTTGATCTCTGTATTATGATCTCTTAACAATATCATTACCCTTCTTGAAAGTCTATACCCTTAAAATCTTCATTAATCATGGTTCACCCACTTGACTGTAGCAGTGCTCTTGAAGCTAGTTGTAGATGTATATTTGTGTTTCATTAGACCTATTTGAAACTCACATGTATCCTTATTTAACTCTATATTTAGGTTATGAATCTTAATATTTCATGCATTTAATGGTCCAAACAGCCTCCACAAGCCTATAAAATGTCTTAAGACTGGTAGACCCCTAATTGTAGCATATTTTGACTTGAAACCAAGCCTGTAAGTGTCTCAAGGACACTTTATTGATTGTTGAAATTCTAATTTATTGAAATTATACAATGGATGAAGAAACAAGATGGATTTAAAACCCTTTTATATCATGTTAACCTTCACCTATGCATTTAGACCATGATTTAAACCTTGGGGTGACTATATCCTTATTCAATTGTAGGTGGCTATTGATGTCCATTGTATAGACTATGACAATTTTGGCCTTAAGGAAGTCATAACTCATAGATATGATCATTTTACTCACATATTTTGCATCCTAATGAGAGATATTGAGCCTATACCTTCAAAATACATCTTCTAGCATATCCTTCCCTTTTGTACTTTCATAAAAAGTGTTGACTATTGGTGTATTGTTGTAGGTTTCCTTCTAGGTTATAGGTGGTGATTTCAATGTGGGAATAACCTATTTGAGTGACCATGATTCCCTTAACTTGTTATTTACTCCTCTTTATGATGAATGGTGAGATGGAGATGAGTGGAATGGATGATGATGAGGTGAGAAGATGAAAACCATGAATGAAGGGTGAAAGGAGCATGATCACATTGAGAAATGGTAGTGTATGATAGTGATCATGGGAAAAAAACAAGATGGAGAGAAAAGAGAATGAAATGGAAATATATAAGTCACCTTGAATCATATTATGAAATCATGATCGTATCCCCTACCTGATATATCAATTTGGGGGTCAATGGAAGAGGATAAGAAGCTAAATTTGAAACCTAGGAATATGTTAAGTACATTAACAACTGCTAAACAACCTTAACATTTACTAAATATGGATTTTGAAATTCTTGAGAACACAATGATGGGATTTTGATATGATTTTTTTGAGAATATCTTGAGAAACTTACATGAGGGACATATGAATATGATGGACATCCCTGATAAGAAAAAAATAAGAAAATTTGAAACGCTTTCTCTCCTAAATTGTACATTTTTTCCTCTTTTGCTAATGGATTGTATAATTACACTCTTTTGCCTTCTTAAAAACTATTTGGTCTTTAAAAATGTGGAACAGAGGTGATGTATGTAATGCAAGGGTGATTCATGCCCTTAAGAATCCTTGCAAACTTGAATTCTCTTGGTATGATGATTTGATGAGGAGAAAATTCAAAAAATTGACTGCCTTCCTAGATGCAAGACTATTGATGTATACCTTGAATTCAAATAGATGATTTATGAGGGAGAAATGACCAATTTTTAAAAAAATTACTCCATATGGAATTTATTTGAGTCTAGTTTCTTTGGCAAAAATTGCAGACCTATATTTTATCTTTCATGGTCATACCACCTGCAAACTTGAAGAGCTCTTCTTATGTGTAAACTAACAAGATGAATGGAAGAGACTAGTTTTGGGATTATTTTGCTTCATTTTTCCATGAATTTCTTCTAAAACCCCTATTATTTCCTTATTCTCTTGATCATGAGCTTCACCATATGGAATGATGGTATAAGTCTGTACTTAACTTGAAATATGCATGAAATATGACCTTTCTTTGCTTTTTATTCACAACTTAAGATTCCACCACAAAAATTAGATGATGAGAATGGATCCATGAGTCAAGAATGATGTTATGAAAAATATTAAGTCATTTTACACCTTTATATGGCCAAAATTGGTATGTGGGAGCCTAAAAAAGACCCTTTTCACAGTTGAACTTGCATAAAGTGACTTTCTCCAAATATGAAATTTTATGAATAATATAAAGTTGTGTGTGTGTGTGTGTGTGTGTGTGTGTGTGTGTGTGTGTGTGTGTGTGTGTGTGTGTGTGTGTGTGTGTGTGTGTGTGTGTGTGTGTGTGTGTGTGTGTGTGTGTGTGTGTGTGTGTGTGTGTGTGTGTGTGTGTGTGTGTGTGTGTGTGTGTGTGTGTGTGTGTGTGTGTGTGTGTGTGTTTGTTTGTTTGTTCAAGGGTATTTTGACTAATTTAATGGCCTTTTATTATCATATTTTATAATTAATGATCAAAATTTATCCTCTTAGGAAAAATAAACTTAGTTTTTCAAAGGACAATTACCATTGAATGTTATATAAGCATATTATAGACTTATAAAAGGATTTAAATAGAATTTTGATACATTTTGATCACATTTTTTAGTTTATATCTTATTTCATACCTTCCATATACCGAATTATGTTAGAAAAATTCATGATAAGTCATCAACCATCCTCCTTTTGTCATCATCTTTCGAGCGCTTTCAGATCATAAAACCACTTGAAACTTTGTCAAAACCTAAAAATGACACTTGACACTACAAACATGACACTAAAAATCACTCTTATCTTGATAAATAAGACACTATGGTGACCATGAAATTTTTTGATTACAAGGGTTGGAATTTGGCCTTGGCATGCTAGTTTACCAACAATTTATTTTGACGATAATGCAAATGAAACTAACTACTATGAAATCATAGTGCTTAAACCAAGAATATATTAAGTGCAATGAGGAATATAAGCTGAATTTAACGCATAAATATTAAAATAATGTTTTAAAATGATACCTACAATATTTGCCTTAAACACATTCACTAGTAGAGTAGGATGAAAATAGAGCATACAAAATAGACTTTGTTAGCCTAGCTAAAAGCACAAATTGACAAGATGCATTCAAAAATATAATACCATATTTAAACCATTAACTAAATGAGATTATATATTATTAACAAATGTTGAGAAATAGGAATGCATGAAAATAATGGAAACAATGAGTTAATTATTAGAATTTACTTTTTCTTTGCATTAATTCACAAAAAATTGTCTCTAGCTTACAATGAATGGGAGAACCCCTATATACAGGCCATTCAAATGCCTTAGTTGGTTACAAAAATAATTAGGTAACATGACACCTATTAGTAGATAGGGTCTCCTATGTCCTAAAGTTAAATAATATTCCCTATTCAAAATATGGGAATATTTTACAATGCAATTCGAGGGACCATGGGACATGTTTATTATTCAAAATGAACCCAATAGGTGGTTATTTTTTCTTGAGGATTTGGGTTAGGATCTCTCTATTATTATCAATGATGAAGCTCTTATTGTATAATAAGATGGAGTGTTAATGCCGATTTAGGAAGAAGACATTCCATGAGGGGCTAACGAGGTGGTGATCATGAGGTGAAAGTTTATTTTTGGGCCTCAACCTTCCCTTTCCATAATTGGGAGAGTTTATTGTACTCACTATCAATTAAACAAATATCTATGATAGGATCCTTCAGTAGCTTGGTTATGGGCTTGGCCATTGTAACATGCCTTCTTAGGAGAGGTCCCATAACTTCATTGATGGCCTCAACCTCTCTATTCTTTGATTGGCATAGGTTGATAAATCCACCATATCTTATCCTAAGGTCACCCATTTTACCATGGATTTCTTTTAGAAGTTCACCACAAAGTTCTTTGGTTGATCCCTAAAGGCATCCCTGCTAATGATGGAGCCATCTTTATTATCCAAGTGCATAATTTTTGCATCCTTCAGTAAGGTGATAACTTTTTCACCTTGTTACATAATGGATCTCTCTAAAGACATCATATATTCAATCCAATAGTTTAATTTATATCTTTTTCCAATTACATAGGATTGAGCAATACTCAAATTCTCCAAGGGAATTAGGTTTAGGTCCTCAATTTTATTCATTCTGATTAACTTAATTAGGTTTATTATCTTGTTGTATTATCCCCCATACATATATTTTACCTTAAGGACTTTATTATTTATTTCATCTCCCTTTACCTTGTACTAAGCCAAGGTATTTAGTTTATCAAACATTTCTTCCATGGCCCATTCCACTCTTGTTATGGTCTAATCTCATAAGCTATCCTTGTGCTACTACTCCACGTTATCCATTCTTTGTTGCACTCCATTAACCAATATGGTAGCCATATCCATAGTTTCTTAGAGAGTTGAGAGGGGGTCTTCCTTATATTACTATTGTTGGTCCTATCTGGTCTTCTTTATCTTTGTCATATCAAATAAGGTTTCTTCTTATTCATATATGATTTTTTGGTTAGGGTGGGTGACCTTACTCTTTGTCACCATATTTAATACCCTATAATCCTTATTAAATGTTAATACAACCTGGGGAGGGTCCATTATGATCTGATCTAGGTTATCCCTAGTGGCTAGCTACATCTACTTAATCTGTGATTTATTTAAAGAGACACTTGGGGGTTCTGATGAGGGAGGCAATGGTTGAGTTGGAGTCATCCCTTGGAAGGTAGATGTTTGGGAGGTATTAGTGGTTGTGACCAATGTTAATGTAGAGATAGAGTACAAATAATCACTAGTGCTAGTTAAAGAACTAGTGGATAATAGGGGAACTTATAGAAAGATGATATTAGGATTATTCTTAGGCAATTATGGACTGGGTCTACGCATAGGCACAAGCATGATTGGGGGAAAATTGGTCATCACCAAGACCGTAAAAGTGGATGATATGGTGAAAGGGATGATGGTGGGAAATAGCATGGTTACAAGCCTAATTATGGGTCTGGTGAGGGTTTTGTAAGGCTAGAGGTGGATATGGCCCAAACTTTGAGGGGGTTTAAATACGCTCATGGGTTATTTATCAAAGAAAGAGTGGGGTAAGACAATACATTCCTAACTTGTTATACTAAGTCCTTCTCTAGTAGGAGGAAAGGGAGTTAATGTTGATGTTAAATTTGATGGAGTAGAAGATACTACTATTCCTATTGAAGGTATGGTCTACATTATAGTATAACTTTGTACTTGGGATGTACTTTTACATGGGACCCCTAAGGTGAAAGCCTACCCAACTTGTTTTTTAGTGTCAGTCCCTCCTTTATCCAAAGTAAGAGACAATGATTGGAGTATTTTGCAACTAAGTTATGAGTTACTTTACCCTTCTTATTCAACACGGGAGCTTGGATAGGTGATTCTAACTTTCATTTTTGATTATCTTGGTGCTTGGATACTTGAAAAAACCTAGTGCCATGTAATCTTACTTTTAACTTATTGATCCTAGTAACCTTTAGCCTCTGTTTAAATTCTTCATTGTCAAACTAGTCTCTATCCTTAGGTTCATGATGATATGTGATACTAAAAACTACTTTGTGTCTAACATAATGATTGAATGTCAAGTGCATAGGGTCTCATTCCATATCAATATCTTTCTCTATATTGAAAATGGACCTATGTCTAGAAGCATATATTATCGAGTGCCAAGTTTCAATTTTGAATTAACTAATGCTGACCTATTGAGGTGGACCAACCCCTTTTTATTGATTTTACATAGTCCATCTAATCCTATGTGTATTCAAAAGGTAATCTCTTACTCATTTATTTTGTCTCACACTATGGTGGACAATTTTAATGGGGCTATCATGATTCCCTCAACTTTAATTACAGTGTAGTTTGGGTAGTACTAGTAGGCTCCCAATATGCTAAGGGTTGCCCTGATATTTTATAATAGCCTAGGCATAGTTATTTTATGGATGGCTCTATATACAATCAGGTAGAAGTACTTAGCAATAGTCCACATCTCCTACTTTTATTTATAAATTCTAATATTTGTGAAGATATGGGAATAGTACATCTCATGCTTGGGTCCCAATTAGTAAACTAGGGGAACTTGAGAGTGACACAGATGGTATCAACCAAGTAGGACATCATATAAGAATGATTTCTTTGGTTGGCCATGGTCCTCTAAATTTTGGCATCTATATTGTAGGAGATGATCTCCCTGATGGGAGGGGTTGTGTAGTCATCTATAATCATAGAAAGTAGTGGAACCCACTTCTCATCTATGTGGCTAGTGTCTTCTACTCCATGTAAGCCATTAATTATGGCCATCCCCATTCTCACCCTTTTTCTAAATTAGGTGATAAGAATTTGATTTATTTTAGACTTGCAGATTAACCTCCCTGAGTTCTTTGCCCAGCTTCTCAAGACTTCTTTAATATTGTGTGAATCAAGCTATTGGGTCACAGTGTCTTAATTTTAAACAATTTCATGCTTGGGCAAGTTATAATAAGCTTGAAAGGATAGTCTAGTTATATAATAAATATCATTGTTTAAGTTAAAATATTGGATGTGATCCACATGCTTGGAGTGAATGAAAATTTGGTGGACTAAGTCCACATAAGGGATCACCTTTGGATTGGAAGTAACTTTGTGTAATCCTACAGACTTAAGCACCAAGATGTTAGACCCTTCCTTTGTAACACTTAGAGCTTCATTATCATCATTATCCTAGTCTACCATCCTCTCCACATGGTATAATAAGTCATTATAGTTTTTGTCATCTATGGTCAATATAATTGCATTGAAGTTAGTGTCTCAAAAGACTATGTTTATTTCATAAGAATATATGAACAAGAGTTGTTCTATCTTAGTGGCTTTAGATGCTCCTACTTAAACCATGACTTCTAATTTTTGATTGATGAGCATGCAAATTACCTATATGTTGAATGAATGTGCATACATTTCTTAGAGAATGATATAGATTACTTCATATTTTTTAATAGATAGTAATGTTGAATTCTAAGCTTTGAAGTTTTAAACATCAAATTTTTCTCAAAATTTTGAATTAAAAGATAAGGGCCATGAATGATAAGTATATTTCATTTGATTTGACATAAAGCCTAGGTGGTACTTTGGTTTTTTTTATGGCTTGAAAAATTCACTTTTGGGAATTGGCCAATCATCACTCTTGGTTTGTCCACATGTCTTCTCATCATAGGCTTGCCTTATATTAAGGTAACTTGTCTTTATAACTACCAAAATGAGCCTCTATTAGCATTTAATTTTTACCAAAAATTGATGCTTGTGGATAGAAATGTGTCCTTTAGGTATCGTACTTGAAACATGCCTGACACTTAGTGTCTCTTTGTGTATTTTAGTCTTTTACTTTAGATATTGGGATATCTAGGTAAGTGATGTGATATTTTGACACTTGTCATCTCTAGATTGGTTTGCACCTCCTTTTAATGTTTCCCAAATTGACCCATTTTATTTTGGGTTGATGTTGTCTTGGGACCCTTGGTAGCTTAAAAAGTGGTAGGATTTCATTGGGTCATGATGTTTCATGGTTGTATTACATCAAACCCTTGATGAACCCATCCATTGCAACACCTTACCATGTGTTACCCTTCTATTAGATTTCTCATCTTCAATTGTTACATGAATCAGCCTCTTTCATCCTTAGACTGATATGGCCTCAAATATTTTGTTGGTTTACCGAATGGTAAGTTCTTATTGGCTCACGTTGTCATGTGGTTTTGTTATATGAAATTTTTAATGGACTCAAATATCATGCCATTTTGATAAGTGTCACATTTTAATTTATTCATGTAGTAATTACTTTTAATGGATTAATTTATTATATTATTGTCATGATATATGGGTCTATGTGCCTTCATCCCATTTCTCCCAAATGTTTCATGGTTTCTACATCACATCTAGCTACCTAAGATTAAGTGACTTACTACCAAGTTTCATATTATCATGTAATATATATATTATGAAATTAAAATATTGCATCTTGACTCTGGGGCATGACTAAGTGCCAAGTGGCATAATGTGATAGGATCATATTATGACAAAAATTATAAAATAACAAAAGCCTTGGAATGTTATGATTGCATGTCACATGGAGTGTTTCGATTGAGTCATGGGGTCACAAACTTTGTAACTTCTTCATAAGCTAATATGACATGATTGGGTGATAAGTGGAAAAAACCAATTAGATCATGTTATCACTCTATTTTTTAATGGCATAAATATATGTGAAAAAGTCTGGAACTTACATGATTGAGTCACCAATGCATGTGATATTTCCATGTGTCATTTAAAGATAAGATGGCATTAAGGTTCTTGCTAAATTAAAAGGTGCCACAGTTATATTAAATACCCTATAAGGAGCTTTGAAATCAACATCAAAGGTATTTTGAGGCTCCCCTTCAAGGTATCTCCTAGGATATATCTTGAAATAAAATTCCAATCATGTGCATGTTCAAGTTATCTCCTAGTAGATACCTCAAAATAAAATTCCAATCATGTGCATGTTCAATGTATCTCCTTCCAGATACCTTGAAATAAAAATTCCAATCATGTGTATGTTATTACAAAAATTCTTTTCTTTTTGTATGCTAGAATTTTTGTATCTCCTAATATATACCTTTCAAACATGCATAAAGGTATCCTTGAAGGTATTACATGGCCCTTTAAGGTATCTCTATCTACTTTGAAGGTATTTCCTAATAAATGCCTTTCAAACATGCATAAAGGTATCCTTGAAGTTATTACAATGCCCTCTAAGGTATCTTTATCTACTAAGAGAACCCTTGAAGGTACTATAAGACCTTTCAAGGTATCTCCTAGAATATACCTTGAAGGGAATTATAGTACCTTCATGTCTACCTTGATGGTATCTCCTAAGAGATACCTTTTAAACATGCATAAAGGTACCATCAAATGTATTAAAGGTCCTCCAACGTCTCTTGTAAGAGATATCTTGAAAGACAATTCCAATCATGTGAATTTTCAAGGTATCTTCTATGATACCCATTGAAGGTACCAAAATCTATTTCAAGGTATATCTTAGAAGATACCTTGAAGGACCTTGTAGTACCTTCAAGGGTACCCTAATGCATGTTTAAAAGTATCTCATATGAGATACCTTATACCTTTAAAACATGCATTAGGGTACACTCAAAGGTACTACAAATCCCTTCAAGGTATCTCCTTAGAAATACCTTGAAATAAAATTCCAACCATTTTCATGTTGAAAGAATTTTAACAGAGTTTCCTAGAAATTATCCAAAACATGTAAATTATAGGGATAACTTGTCTAGTAAGAAATAGAAAATAATCATATTAGCATCAGTGAATTTACATAATCTTCAATTTTATACACAACAGTAAATATAAAGATAAACTAACCTGGCATTAAGAATTCTAAAACATAAACAACATATTAAAAGATAGAACAAGCTAAAACAAAATAGAGTAAACACTCTGCACTACGTATATGTAAAAGAATCATAGGAAAACAAAAAAAGGTAGTTTATTAATCTCTATCACACATCAAAACCATATTTCATTATATTAGATCACTATATATAGATTTTTACATAGCTCTATCTCTTCACATTATAGCTTTCCAGCATACAAAAAGAAAAGAGTCTGAGCATTCTTATATCTATCACTTGGCTAACAAGGCTACATACATACAAAATATAATATAGACAACAAAATGATGCCATACACACACATGTCCATCAATTATATAATTTTGATTTTATGAGGCCCTGCTCCATATCCAACACTTTCCTAGACTTAAACTATTATTTCATCTTAAGACAAAATCTAAAATATGATCTCAACTAAAGCTAAAAAATATTATCCTTTTACAAAAGTGGTAGTAATTATTCTAGGTGCCATTTATTGGTTTAAACCCTTTGAACACTACCAATCGACCCTTTTAGTTTTTTAACTAAGTATCATACTTGCCTACCACCCTTGACTATTTTCCATAGACTAGTTTAACCAAGTGGTCATCTAGGTTAGGGGTTTTCAACCAACCTGGACCTACTCTAAATGCTTATGACTATGTTATAAAGTAGATTTTTTTCTTAAACTACAAAACCTGAACTACACATTTACCTATTGCAGATGTGGTGTGAAAGTTTGGCTAGGTGGTTGTGTAAGTTGTGGCTACCCAGACTGTGCCTTTGTATCCATCTTTCTCTTTTGAAAAATTTATTGGAGCTCCTATAGTGGAATGAACTTAGGTTCATCTATGATATGTGTAATAGCTAGTTCAACTTGTGAGAGTTCATGCTTGAGCATTTTCTAATTATCAATTACGTCCTAAACCATGGTAAGTAAAACACACAGTGGAATCTAAATGACTAGCAAACTATGCACATCTTATTTTTATATGATGATAAGGAGATCTTTGGCATTTGATAGGTTAAGGCAGATATCTAATAAAATATCATCTAACCTGTATGTAGTCCTTTGGTTTGAATAGTCAAAAATGTGTTGTACATTATCTCATTCTACCATAACTAGAGCTTCTTCATCATGGTATCCTTGGCATATAAAAATTATTGAAATGTGTCATTCAATTTTTTTCTAATAACCATTCGATCACTCATTACAACTATATCTTTATCTATCATTATGAACTTTGGTTTCATATAATCCGAGTATTTGTCAAGGTATTGCCTCCAATTAAGTATTCCTTATGTTATCTACTTAGCCTAATGTGTAGTAGCATCCAGGACCTATACATATTCCTCTAGTAATTCACAAATTCCTTCCATTTCAACATGGATAGCCTACCCTTGGGTGCATAGTATATGTGGACTAACCCAATCCTTTGTTAGTTGAGTTAGCAATGCAATGAGTTATTTATCCTCTAACATTACTTGATCATGAAGGAATTGTGTAACTAGAGTAGGACAAGTGGCATTGATGAGTTTCTTAGCCTTAGCAATTTGATTTTATGCTTTTACTTTCTCTTTGTACAACTGAAAAATAATATGTTCCAAGTCTGAATCCTTTTACATAATGGATTTTTGGAAAGTAGCTACTCCTTCAATTTGATTGGATAATGGTAGATGTAAAACATCCAAAGACGTCTTCATGGAAGTGGAATAAAGCATGATGGATGTGATCTTGATTGTGGTAAGAGATGGCATCAATTGAGACAATGGAAGCAAGAAATTATTTCAATGAGATGATGTGGTAGGGACATCCAACAACCATTGGGTATAGGGGAGAGACATTGATAGTGAAATATCCTCTATTGTACCTAATTGGGTCATACCCTTGTGGGATGTTGCCTATTTTGATTCTACTTTTTCCTTAGCTTCCTTTTATTTTACAATATGTGCCTTTACATGTTCTACTTCTACATGTTTTTCTTCTACCTTTTCTTCAAATTAAACCTTGGCTATAGCCTCAATGTGAATTTGGGTTGCCTCCTCAACCTTGTCTTTGGCCATAATTTTGGCCTTAGCATCTACCTCAACCTTATCTTCAGCATGAGCCTTCACTTTAGCTTTGGCAACAACCTTAGATTTTTCCTTGGTAGCTTGTGCTTGTACCTCACACTTGGCTTCTTCCTCCTTCTAGTGCTATTATTTGGCATCTTTCTCTCACACCTCTTGTTCTATTTTTTTTTGTCTCTACGTAGCTTTTTCCTCTTCATACTTGCGTACTACCTCTTCATGCTCCCTTATTTTCCTTTCAGCTTCTACATACTTGAATTTATTTCTCTTAGCCTAAGATTCTTCATCATTATTTTTCCCAACCTCAACTTCTTTAGACTTATTTTTTATTCTTTATCCTCGGCACACTATTTGTCTTATTCTTGTTGTGCACATTGGGCTTCCTTCATAGTTACTTGTTCTGTGGTATCTTTCTTCTTTTCATTCTACTCTAATTTTCTCTTTTTCCAATCTTCTTTCTTCATAACCACCTCCTTATGCTTTGAGGTATGATTTGATGCAATCTTTTGAAATGCCATGTCATTAATGGTCTTGTAAAATCAGTAATGGTCATTCTGACATACCTATCTTGTCTCCACCACTTTTTTAGACTTAATTTAATCTTGACATACTTTTTTACTAGATTACTCCTTAATATCCTTATTCAACAAGTACAAATAATGATATTTTACATTTTGGACTAACTTATTAAATGCATTTAATAAATTATACTATGTAAGTTTTGGGACTTCATTTTATTCATAGATATTTTGTTTGAAATTTTTTTTGGACATTACATTTAGGGTTTTGGTCATCAGGGAAAGTTTTTGGGACTTGTTTATCAAACATTTTTATTGAAACCTCTTTTTTGAAAACTGTACGATTTGGGGGTTTTGCCTGGAACTTTTCAAAAACTTTGAGCTTCAGCGATTTTGATTATAACTTGTTCGTCAGACATTTTATTCAAAAAATTTTGTAAAGGATTTGAGTTTTTTAGGGATTTTGATATTGAAACTTTAAATTTGAAGGATATGTTTAGACATTTTGTTCAAACATTGTTTTGAAGGATTTGGTCTTCAGACATTTTCTATTCTTAGATGTTGTGATGTGAGATTAAAGGTAGTAAGGCTTAAGCCTATAGCCATTTATACATCTTAGAAATATGGTTCCCTATAAATATTTTAGCACAATGGTACCTTGTTATGAGACTTATTGAATAATATAGGTCCTTTATACTATTGCACATCTTCCCTAGAAATACTTTGACCCTACTATCATATAATAATACTGCCTATTTTGGATAAACTCCTTAGATTGCAAGTTACGGTCATGGCATACCTTATGAACCAGTGTTATAACAAGTCTTAAAATAATCAATTCACCATTTATTAATATAAAATTCATTTATACTTCAGAAGGTGTTTTGTTTTTTTAATTTTTGAATATCTCTACACATGCACTCATATAACCATAACTCGATTGTACCCTGCATGCCATGGTTATATATAATCCCTTGTAATAACCTTTTCAATTATAATTGAGGGTTTACAAGGCCCTTCAAAGTATCCCTTAGGATCTACCTTAAAATAAAATTCCAATCATGTAGATGTTTAAGATATCTACTAGGATAACCCTTGAAGGTACACTTAGCATAATCATGGAGAGTCACTTACCCAATGAACTTGAAATATTTTTTTAGGGTTGAAATGTCATGGGTTTATGGGTACATGCCACATGTCCTTGAATATTTAAAAATTAAGTCTTAATCTTAATGTCATGGGTACCCTTGAAGGTATTATAAGGCCTTTCATGGTATCACCCAATACTACCTTCAAACCTTCAAGGGTACCCATATGGATGTTTGAAAGGTATCTCCTAAGAGATATATCAAAACTTTTTGGTCCACAATAGAGGTTCAAATCACATACAGGATCTCAAAATACAATAAGCTAATCATTTTCTATAATTTTTCTCAAAACCCCCATTGGTCAATATCATTTTGTATGCTAATAAAATACATGGTTGATATGGATATTATGCTCTTATACATGTTTGAAATGTATCTCCTAAGAAATAACTTCAAATTAGGATGGAACAAGAATTGAAGTATGCAATATATGATATTAAAATCTATTATTTTCTTGGATTGACATAAACTATGTTGTTAAAAAAATGTTATACATTACCTTTTTAACATTTTTAGGTTTTAACATATATCCATGCTTAAGTTATGGTACAAATATAGCTTTATCTCCTACATATAGGTGTAAATTGGACTGATTTTATAAATACCCTGATTAACAACTCTTCTCATGTCTTTTTCAAATGTCTAGGCTAAAAAATCATATGTTAATGGATTTATAATGTGGAGACTATGTTCTCTCATAAATAATTGTAATGTCATTACTGAAGGAAGAATACACAAAGAGGTATGTCTAGATGTTGAATCTATGGAACTCATATATCTCACTTCCACATGCCACAATAAGGAAATACCTATTGAATGTGTAAGTGTTAATGTGACTAAAGCTTTTGATCTGACTCTACCTCTTCCATTTCTTGTTGTTTTTGTGGATAAATTAGGGGGTGTAGTTGATATTTTTGCTATATAGAGAATAATAATGATGCAACATGTCACATATAAGTTTTTTATAGACAATGACATGGAAAAAGACAAAATAATTTGAGTTCATTTCTGCATATATAACCATTGCAACAAGAAATCCATTACCTAGATTCATTTTTTTGATATATTGATGATCCTACCACATTTCAAATCCTAAGAAAAACTTTTCTTGGTAAAAGGGTACATTTTTTGTACAAATGTATAGCTCTTGCAAATGATGAAAAAATTGCTTTTGGTTATGTTGAATTTGCACAACCAAGGGAGATTTTTGGCTGCTCATATCCTAATGTTATAAAATGAATTGGGAATTTACATAAGTCAAGTTAAATAACATTATAATACTTGAAGTATAGAGGTAGCTGAAACATCTATCATTAGATGACCCTCCAACAAAATAATAGACATTGAGACTTGTAGAGTAATCAATTTACCATATATGACACCAAAAGAGAAAGAAATTGGAAACATTTGGGATGTAGTGGATAATGAAGTCACTCCTTGCCTAACATTCCTAATGCAAAGGAAACCAAAAAAATTAACTTATGCCTACAAATACTCAGGCTGAAAAAGAAATCAATGAAACACTTCACTCAGCCAAGTGGAGTTTGATAAAAACATAGATAATGAGATTTTAACAATGTATGCAGATAAATGTTGTACCCAACAATGTTTTCAGTCAGGATTATCATTTTAGATAATAAAATCTGTAATTACAAAGTTTCTTGATTCCACCACAATAAATAGGAGGCAACATGTCTTGGATGCCCTTTCTATTAATTTGTTTAAGAAAAATAAAAACAAAACTACCATTGATTTTTAGGGTATAGAGATTTGTTTGGAAGCTTGGCATAAAATATATGGATTAAAGAGAAGTAACTTTTTTGACATTTAAAATTGTCACAAAAATGGGGAATGAAACACATTCCATGTAGGAAGATTTTGACAAAAGCCATAAAAGAAGACAATGACAACTAAATATTTGTTGGACCAATTGGTGGATGATTTTGCAGATGTTTCTCCATGACTAACATGCCATATATATAGATGGCTCATGAGAAAATGTTTGACATCTTTTAGCATCTTTAACTCAAGAATTTATGAGGCACCACATCAATTCACAACTAGCAGATATGGAATATAAGCCAATATCCTAGCCAAAATTCAATAAGATGTGGAGAACTAATTTTCATGATGTGATCATGACCATGTTTGATGACTTTGATAAGTATAAAACATGAATCTTGTTGACTTAATAAAAATTCTCTAGGTCCCTCTCTAAAGATTAGGAATATCATATCAATCAAGAATATATGATGCACTCAAATAAGATACCTTTTTCAAGACAAATGTATTAAACACATAAACAAATATCAAATCAATACCCTAATAATGTCTTAGTGTCATTCATGACAAGGTGGAATGTAAAAAAACATTTGTGCTAAGGATAGTGACAAAAATCAAAGTAGTTACTGATAGAATATTAGAGTTGTCAATGGCAGGGACTTTAACACATGGTCATGGTTCAGGTGGATATGGAAATTTTTTTTACCATACGTTCTTGGAGGGTATAGCTATACTATCACCTCATTAAACAAGTGCTTCAAGGATATGGAAATAATAATGACATATACTTATGGATCTTTACTATATAAACCTAGGTCTTCAAAATTTCCATTGTATGATGCACTTTTGTCTAACAACTGCTACACTTAATGCAAAAAATATAGAGAATAAGCATAATCAATTGGTGCCTTCAAGAAATTTCCTTCCAAGCTATACCTTCAACTAGAAAACTATTGTGGGGACAGTAATAACATGTACTTCCATTCATGATTATATTTTAAAAATGTCAAACATTATATGGAATTAATATTACATTTATAAATTCACAAAAATCATGTTTTTTTGTATAGGTATGTGTTGCAATATTTATCTATCCTTATCTACAAAGGTGTTTTCCTCAATGTCGAGGTTAGATTTCTCCTATAGGAGATACCCATGATGACACAGACAACACATTTGGAAATTTGTCTAAAGGTATAAAGAGGAAAGATGTATAGAGTGTGATAGAGATGATGGATAATTATAGGACATGTGAAAATATAATAAACTTCACATCATATTTGATTGAAGAGGTAGTGGATTTTAAAGAGTATGTTAATAGTTACTATCTAAAGGGAAGAAACAAAATAGTAGGCTTGACAAAAGGTCAATACTTTCTTCTACACATGAAGTAAGGTCAACCCATTATGCATTGAAAAAATTCTATAAGAGATAGAAATTGGTCCCCCTAATTACATTATGGGGAACAAAATAAAATGTTGAGCCAAATGTTCTAGAAGATAATCTGACAAAAATATATTTCAAAGACTTTAAAATAGAGAAATGTCTCAAGATTCCACTATTGCAAAAGTCTCAGATAGAAGTAGAAAAAAGAGCAAAAAATAAAATAAATATAACTTTAATTAAGTATGTACAATAATTTAATGAATTTAATTTGATCGGATATAGTAAGTGGAAGGATCTAGCATATTACTTCCAAAACAGCCATGACATAATGAAAGAAGACATGTTCCATTCTGAATTTGAATGTATAAGATATTTTTGTCTTAGAACTCACCATAACATACCCCTTACATAGAGATATTCACAAAATGGTTCATGATAGGACCCTTGATTTTAGAGTGGCATCTACAGATACATATGTTGGTCTAAGAAGCAAAAAAACAAAAAAATATTTTGATAAAGTTCAAGATGCGTAAATCTGAGATATGTTATTTGTTAGACCTGATGATTATACAAGAGTGGACTACACAGTATGGGTTTCTAGAGCTAAAATCAATATTGAGATACTACAAAAAATGGAGATATATAATGAAGGGTCAATGTATCTTGGTTTATCCCAATTCATATAGGGAAAAAAGATACATAAGAAGCAAAAATTTATTCAAGCTAGTTGGACAAGAAATGGAAGCCACACCCAATTGACACATATTTATGATCCATACTCATAGATAGTATCATCTATACTTAGAAGCAAAATAAAATTTGGAGAGGTCATACACTTGTTCTCATTGATTTTTTGAAAGACATTATAACAAATTGTTTAAATGCATCATCCCACTAAGCACTATCAAAAATAGTGATAAAAGGATTGGGAAATTTGAAATGGTGTTTATTTAATTTTGGAATGAGAAATATGAATGTTTTTTTTCAAAATTTAGTCCATTTTTTGGGAATGATAATGTTTTATTGTTTTCTTTATTTATATTTATTTCTAGTGGCACTTTGCATTTTGGGTCTTGGAAAATACACTTTGGCATTTGAGTTTTATATTTTATATGATGATAATTTAGTATTTTGGTAACTATACATATATTTAATGGAATTTGACTATTAGAACATATAATTTGCATTTTTGTGATTTAAAGTGGTCTTTAGATTTTGTGTATTCCAAATAGCCCGATCACATTGTATAAATCAAGAAACCTCTTTGGCTTTTCAATTTTTCAAATTAAACTTCACATTTTGCATCCTTCAAAATGGTCTTTGACAAATGGTATTCACAATTTACACATCATAATTTACACTTCAGATTTTATGCATTAAAAAATACACTTTAGCATTCCCATGTTTATGAAATGGTATTAAGGGTTTATGCCTCGTAATGTCCCACTTACTCATCAATTTTTGTTATTCGACATTTGCATATCAACAAATGGTATTTGTATTTTTGAGTTTTTCAAATTATGATTCATATAAGCACTCAAAATTGTGTCACATGGCATAATCTTGGTGACTCAATTATGCAAAAGGATGACCAGTCCAAATAAAAGCCCTAACACATCATAATCTTGATAACTCAACTATATGGGAGATTATATTAATAATATAATAATAGAACACCCATGATCAACATGTATAATGTACATAAATATGAGATAAACTTTGATGATTATGGGGACATCACCTGATTGAGATTAAACAGATAGTTCATTATCTAATCAACTGTTGACATGTGGTATCCCAATCATCTCAAGTGATTTATATCACATATAACCTGAGTGCCCAATTGATGTATGAATTATTTTTATTTAAGAAATAAACCACCTAGGATTATTATATGTAAATGCATGGTCTATGAACTAGTTTGAACGACCATTTAAATTTGATTGAAGATATTAGAAAGACCATAGGCCTTCTCACTAT
>JARHVA010008152.1:282500-305000 GCA_037957365.1 Torreya grandis
TACCATGTAGATCTCCTATAAGGGCCATGCTCACCTGATGACCAAGATCATACATACCTAAAGAATCCAGCTGACTCTCCAATCCAACGCCCACACACTTGGTACTGTGGCACTAGGAGGAACGCACCATTGCTCTGCCTCACACACCGAAGGAGCTTATAATTATGCTCTCTTACTCCCTAGCACTGCTTTACAATACAACCATGAGTCTATTATATAGATCTCATCCAAACAATAATTAGACACCTAGTACAATAATTAGATACGCAGCTCTCAGTCTATAATTAGCACTAAGCATGCAAACACTTGGTTCGTCAACCAACTGCCTGTAATAAACTCGCAGTCGAACCACACAGGCGACTGACGCCGGTCCCTATCCGCCTGGGGGTCACTGACGCCAGCCGATCTTTGACTGACGTTGGTTGCTCTCCTGTCTTGTCCTATCGATGTCGGTTGGCTTGACCGACGCCGGTGTCTGTGACACTCAACAACCCTTCTGCACCCTCCTCCATGTCTGCATCAGTGAAGCTTTTAGCTCCACAACTTAGCAATCTCCCACTTGGAGATAAACAGCTGCACTATACCTGTACTCTGTCCAATCTATTTCTTGGTTTGTATTCCTCTTCAAGCTCAATCTTGAAGACAACCCACCACACATCCCATGGTGTACCACCTGTCATTCGAGTACCCTGCCACATCCGAACCTACAAAACACATGTAGTGAAGTCCTGACCCTGCATGTATACCTGTTGCTGGTCCCTCTCAAATCCCTGAGAACCCACTTCCCCGAATTGGCTCCTAACTCTCTAACAGCTCCTACTGCATGGGAATACTCAGGTCTATACCAGACCTCATGTGATTTTGGACACTGTACCTGTCCAGCCCTTAGTGTGCTCCGACTCTGCATCCTACATAATGAACCTCGCCAACACCTGATTCACATCAGCTCCCACTGGAGACAAAATCAACCTGTGATCTCCATGCCTCCTATGTCAAAGAATTTCACTACTCCAAACTCCTCCTGACATGCCACTGAAACTAATCTTACCCTTAGCTCAACAAAACCCTATATGTACAAACCTGCTAGCTAGCATACCATCCACATACAGCAACAAAATGATGTTGCAATCACCATCCCCCTGGTAAGTCAAAACCATAGTAGTTACCCTGACATTGACTGAAGCCATGCTTTGTCCTCCACCTGTCAAAACCTGTACCACTGTCCTGCAGCTTCCCAAGACCATATGCCTGGTCTTCCATCTCACGTGTCCGTTCACTCTATTCTTCAACTAAGGAATCCATTCATCTTTGTGCTTTCGCACCGGTTGGCAACCCTACCAAAACTCTCGTTTGGTTTTGCATCATATCCCTGCCATGCTCCCACCTGTTTCCTAGATCCTTCTTGCTCTACAATTAACAACAAGTATAAAGAAGAGGAACAACGAATTTGAGGGCCTACTTACGTATTCAGTCCTTCGTATGGGTGTTTGAGACTCCTTAACAGTATGCTTTCCACCCAAAATCTGTTACAGTGACCGACCTCAGTCACTCCACAGTCTGCATCTGACCGACGTCGGTTCCCATGCATCTGTCCCTGACTACCAACCTGCCAACATCGGTGTCCTTGTTGCTGACGTCAGTCCTCTTAACCGACGTCAGTCTTACCTACTACTGACGTCGGTCCTTCTAACTGACATCGTTCTTACCCTGCCTGACATCACCTGCTTTGGTTTGCACATGACCCACATCGGCACCTGTCTGTTCGATGCTAGTTCCTCCTGACCGATGTCAGTATCTGTGTTCGCCTGTGAGTGATGAAGAGTCAGTAATATAAACAAGTAGATAAAGAGTACCTATTTTCTTACCACCAGCTAATTCAAGTGTATTCGCTGTGAGAGTTCTTGTGCATCTCTCATCACCCAATCTTTTTGAATAAATTAGCAATATCTCCAAACTTGGGACCTGCATGACCTTCATCAACACCTGTGTGTTGGCCACCTGCAATTTCAGCTTCACTTCCCCTTTGCCAATTCTTTGGCAAGGCTCACCAGCTCCTCTACCTGGGGCTGCATGGAAAGAGGCAACTGAATCTTTTATTTAAGATTCAACTTTATCCAAGAAACCTCCCAGAGCATCCTGTGCCACATCACCTGTAACATCTACTTTTTCAGTTTCTTCATGTTGATCTTCCATAGACCAACAATATTCTTTTACCTGCTCTATCTTTCCATGGGACCTTAGGTGACCATCTGTGCTTTTCAACTCCTCCATTCTTAGCTTACTTTCATCTGCCATTGCTCTGCTCCCACTCAATCAAAAACCCTTGAGAGTGACCTGTAACCAAATACAAAACTTGCTTCCTGCAACCTTAGCTCTGATACCACTAGTCAGGATGTGAAACACCATAAGCACACAGTTGATTACCAAACCAAGCAACTTAATATGCGGAAATTAACTAGATTCAACAAGTAACTAGAATTCAGAATAACATAGAATATGAGAGACAATACACAACTTGTATTAATAACTTTTACAGAAAAGAATACAATAAAGAAGATGCCACTTCTTCTCCACCACCTCTTTAGAGGTTTCCCACACCTCAAGTGAACAGTAATTCTCTCCTCAAAGCTCTCTCTACTAGGTCCCAACACCCAACTCAAACACAGAGTTAGTGTTCACCTTACACCTGTGCTCCACACACTCCACAAGTGCTCCACGCACTCCATAAGTGCTCAAAGTACTTCAAGTAGATCTCCCATGAACCTACAACAACCTGCAATTCAACAGACCATACTTATGGAAGGAACTGCCTTGCCTTCCTCTTAGCTCTCCATGTACTCCACGTACATACCAATGAGTACACACCGTACTCCAAGTAGATCCTGCCTGATTCTGCTCCCTATTGTGTTGTTGTCCTATCTGATCTCCAACCTACAAATCAATACTAGTTCTGCACACCTTTGAACCTTGACCTTGCACACACACACACACCTGCAGATCAACGATCTTACTTACCATGTAGATCTCCTATAAGGGCCATGCTCACCTGATGACCAAGATCATACATACCTGAAGAATCTAGCTGACTCTTCAATCCAGCACCCACACACTTGGTATTGTGGCACTAGGAGGAATGCACCATTGCTCTACCTCACACACCAAAGGAGCTTATAATTATGCTCTCTTACTCCCTAGCACTGATTTACAATACAACCATGAGTCTATTATATAGATCTCATCCAAACAATAATTAGACACCTAGTATAATAATTAGATCTGCAACTCTCAATCTATAATTAGCACTAAGCATGCAAACACTTGGTTCATCAACCAACTACCCATAATAAACTCACAGTCGAACCACACAGGCGACCGACGCCGGTCCCTATTCGCCTGGGGGTCACCGACGCCGGCCGATCTCTGATCGACGTCGGTTGCTCTCCTGCCTTGTCCTGCCAACATCGGTTGGCCTGACCGACGCTGGTGTTTGTGACACTCAGCAACCCTTTTGCACCCTCCTCCATGTCTGCATCAATGAAGATTTTAGCTCCATAACTTAACAATCTCTCACTTGGAGATAAACAACTGCATTGTACCTATACTCCATCCAATCTATTGTATTCCTCTTCAAGCTCAATCCTGAAGACAACCCACCACACATCCTGTGGTGTACCACCTGTCCTCTGAGTACCCTGCCACATCTGAACCTACAAAACACATGTAGTGAAGTCCTGACCCTGCATGTATACCTGTTGTTGGTCCCTCTCAAATCCCTGAGAACCCACTTCCCTGAATTGGCTCCTAACTCTCTGATAGCTCCCACTACATGGGAATACTCAGGTCTATACCAAAACTCATGTGATTTCGGACACTGTACCTATCCAGCCCTTAGTGTGCTCTAGCTCTGCATCCTGCGTAATGAACCTCGCAAACACCTGATTCACATCAGCTCCCACTGGAGACAAAATCAACCTGTGATCTCCATGCCTCCCATGTCAAAGAATTTTGCTACTCCAAACTCCTCCTGACATGCCACTAAAACTAATCTTACCCTTAGCTCAGCAAAACCCTGTATGTACAAACCTGCTAGCTAGCATACCATCCACATATAGCAACAGAATGATGTTGCAATCACCATCCCCCTGGTAAGTCAAAACCACAGTAGTTACCCTGACATTGACTGAAGCCATGCTTCATCCTCCACCTGTCAAAACCTATACCACTATCCTGCAACTTCCCAAGACCATATGCCTGGTCTTCTGTCTCACATGTCCATTCACTCTATTCTTCAACTAAGGAATCCATTCGTCTCTGTGCTTTCACACCGGTTGGCAACCCTACCAAAACTCCCATTTGGTTCTGCATCATATCCCTGCCATGCTCCCACCTATTTCCTGGATCCTTCCTACTCTACAATCAACAATGAGTATAAAGAAGAGGAACAACAAATTTGAGGGCCTAATTACATCTTCAGTCCTCCATATGGGTGTTTGAGACTCCTTGACAGCATGCTGTCCACCGAAAATTTGTTACAGTGACCAACCTCAGTCACTCCATAGTCTGCATCCGACTGACATTAGTTCCCATGCATCTGTCCCTGACTACCAACCTACCAACATCGGTGTCCCTGTTGCCGACGTCGGTCCTCTTGACCGACGTCGGTCTTACCTACTGTCGATGTTGGTCCTTCTAACCGACGTCGGTCTTACCCTGCCCGACATCACCTACTTTGGTCTGCACATGACCCACATTGGCACCTGTCTATTCGACGCCAGTTCCTCCTAACTGATGTCAGTATCTGTGTTCGCCTATGAGTGATGATTTTTTACCTGCGAGCTCCTTTGAATCAAAACCCATGTCCAAATTGCTCTGCTTAGAAGTATCCAGCACCATCCACTGGTTTCTGTCTGCCATCTCCTCTAAGAACACGAAGGCTTTCCAATTCTTAAGCCTGTTAAATATATCTGTCTTTCACTTAAGAACCTGCATCTCCTTTCTGCTCATGTGACCAAGCCTATGAAGCCACGTCTCTGCAACAAAAGAAGAGTCAGTAATATAAACAAGTAGATAAAGAGTACCTATTTTCTTACCACCAGCTAATTCAAGTGTATCCACTGTGAGAGTTCTTGTGCATCTCTCATCACCCAATCTTTCTGAAGAAATTAGCCATATCTCCAAACCTGGGACCTGCATGACCTTCATCAACACTTGTGTGTTGGCCGCCTGCAATTTTAGCTTCACTTCCCCTTTGCCAATTCTTTGGCAAGGCTCACCAGCTCCTCTACCTGGGGCTGCATGGAAAGAGGCAACTGAATCTTTTATCCAAGATTCAACTTTATCCAATAAACCTCCCAGAGCATCTTGTGCCACATCACCTGTAACATCTACTTCTTCAGTTTCTTCATGCTGATCTTCCACAGACCAATAATATTCTTTTACCTGCTCTATCTTTCCATGGGACCTTAGGTGACCATCTGTGCTTTTCAACTCCTCCATTCTTAGCTTACTTTCATCTGCCATTACTCTGCTCCCACTCAATCAGAAACCCCTGAGAGTGACCTGTAACCAAACACAAAACCTGCTTCCTACAACCTTAGCTCTGATACCACTTGTCAGGATGCAAAACACCGAAAGCACACAGTTGATTACCAAACCAAGCAACTTAATATGCAGAAATTAACTAGATTCAACAAGTAACTAGAATTCAGAATAACATAGAATATGAGAGACAATACACAACTTGTATTAATAACTTTTACAGAAAAGAATACAATAAAGAAGATGCCACTTCTTCTCCACCACCTCTTCAGAGGTTTCCCACACCTCAAGTGAACAATAATTCTCTCCTCAAAGCTCTCTCTACTAGGTCCCAACACCCAACTCAAACACAGAGTTGGTGTTCACCTTACACCTGTGCTCCACGCACTCCACAAGTACTCAAAGTACTTCAAGTAGATCTCCCATGAACCTGCAACAACCTGCAATTCAACAGACCATACTTATGGAAGGAACTGCCTTGCCTTCCTCTTATCTCTCCATGTACTCCATGTACATACCAATGAGTACACACCGTACTCCAAGTAGATCCTGCCTGATTTTACTCCCTGTTGTGTTGCTGTCCTATCTGATCTCCAACCTACAGATCAATACTGGTTCTACACACCTGTGAACCTTGACCTTTCACACACACACACACACCTGTAAATCAATGATCTTACTTACCATGTAGATATCCTATAAGGGCCATGCTCACCTGATGACCAAGATCATACATACCTGAAGAATCCAGCTGACTCTCCAATATAGCACCCACACACTTGGTACTATGGCACTGGGAGGAATGCACCATTGCTCTACCTCACACATCAAAGGAGCTTATAATTATGCTCTCTTACTCCCTAGCACTGCTTTACAATACAACCATGAGTCTATTATATAGATCTCATCCAAACAATAATTAGACACCTAGTACAATAATTAGATCCGTAGCTCTTAGTCTATAATTAGCACTAAGCATGCAAACACTTGGTTCATCAACCAACTGTTCGTAATAAACTCACAGTCAAACCACACAGGTGACCGACGCCGGTCCCTGTCCGCCTGGGGGTCACCAACGCCGGCCGATCTCTGACCGACGTGGGTTGCTCTCCTGCCTTGTCCTGCCGACGTCAGTTGGCCTGACCAACGCCGGTGTCTGTGACACTCAGCAACCCTTCTGCACCCTCCTCCATGTCTGCATCAGTGAAGCTTTTAGCTCCATAACTTAACACGATTGAGGGAAGTAACATGTAGCATAGGATTGAATGGGAATTAGAAATTGGTGGTTGATGTTTATGGCTTCAATAGTGCACAATTATAAGCATAGGGATGAATAGACAAAGTGACAAATATCTATCATATTATTGTTATTTTATACCTTGTTCAAATAATTCACATGCCTTGTGTATGCTTCTAAATTTTGCATACTTATCTACTAGGGCATTTGTTTTGATGTATGTTTGTACCATTTTCCAATGCTATTATTTTTTCATAAGGTGTGAGTATGCTACTAAATCTGAGCCGATTGGGTTGGACACTTGTTTTTTGTATTTAGGTAAACATTTTCAATGCTTCATTAAGATACCCATGATTTATGTAATCTACAATGACACATAATTTATGTCATTGATTTTGGGACAAGATATTAAGGTCCCAGAGCCTATGTTTTAGATTCCATTCATCCATTATTCTAGTATATTGACATCTAGAGTAGTTATCTTAGGGTTAAGAACATACAATAATACCATACTTAGAACCTTGAAAAAAGGGCAAGGCCATGCAAAACATGGAAATAGTGAAATATTTAAAGGTGAGATGAGTGATTGTGATGAGGGGAAATGACAAGGTATTTTTTGTGATATTATACACTAAAGGTTCCATTCCAAAACACCATACCCAGATTCAGTGCATTATCAATTTGATATAAAAAATAAAATTTAATAATGAAAATAGTTTATTATTTTCCATTATCACATCCATTCCAAATATCATATTATTTTCATCTAACACTTTATGCACATAAGGTGGGATAAATTCAATAGTCATGGCTTTTAATTTAATTAGGTATCTTGATTTACACTCTTTCATTTTATAAAACCTCACTGTTAGAAAATATAAAATTACATCCCTTCCACATGACATCTCCTCCCCGCATAACACATTGCCATATCATATGAAGCAATACACCACCTCATTTTCCACAACCATGGTTTCTGATTATGATACAATTATAAAGTTACACTATTTTGATATATACAAAATTTGACTTTATTATCTATTACATATTAATATATAATCATAGTATATATTATATTAATATATTTAAATATTATAATTTTTAATATTATATTATATTATAATTTAAAAAAAATTGATACACCAAAAGGAATGTAATTCTATGGTTTCATAATGTGCATATTTATAAAGCAAAAGAGTGTAAATGAATAATCTTACCCTACTCAAAACCTATAACCAATGACCCCATATCACCTTTTGTACACGAAGTGATAATCATCAATAGTCTTATATTTTTATGGAGGTGATAGTGTAAAATGAGGTTGTGTGTTCTTTAATATTATGTGGCAATCAATTGTGTAGGGAGGAAACATTCCATTTCACAATAATATTGAATAATGGTAACAGGTTTTGAAACCTAGCAAGGCAATACCAAACATGGAAGTAATGACATATTTCAAGTGATATCATACAATAAAGGGCCCATTTTGTACACCAAAGATAGATTTACTTGATCAGGACACATTGTAAAGGGGTTTTAATCTTGGTAAGATGGAAACATCTTTGATTTGTCATTTTATAATACCAAGGGTGGAATAGTGTGTCATGAGAGTTGATTTGATTAAGGTAGGGCTCTATGTTTGATGTTGGCTCAAATTAGTGTTGAAATGGATCTGATGTGGGAACAAGACATTGAGGTCCCAAAATCTATCTTGTTGATTATATTCATCCATGTTATAAATATATTAACACCTAACATATGATAAAACCATACTCGAACCCTTGGAAGAAAATGCAACCATAATTAGAGTTTATCTTCATAAGCATCTTATTTATCCCTATTGGAAAAAAAAAGTAAATAAAATCTAAGGGAGTTCTCATAAATAATATATGTTTTCAAAAGAGTTTTAAAATAAGTAACATATTTTTGTTGTTAAACACTTCATGCACAAAATGCAAGATGGGGTCAGTCGTCATGAGTTTGAAGTGAGGTTTGACTACATATTTACAATATTTCACTTTTAATAACCTTGCTTTACTAAAATAAAACCTTATAAAATATACCAAAAAAATAAAGAGGATATTAACTTTCATAAGAGAGGCCTCTAAATGGTCCATAATTACCTAATTGTCTTTGATTCCATCACCTTAAGTGCATTGGCATTTTTTCTCACCTTCATCACCCAACTCACTTTGAATTAATTCACTAGTTTCATTCTCTGCAAGAATGTATTTGGATGTCAAAATGAGATCGTGTAAAATAATTGTGGTTAAAAATTGATAGGTATCTGAATTGCCATGAAATTTGTTAGTCTATGATAGCTTGAATTCTTCATGGAAAGAGATAGCATCTTTGCCTAATAACTATTCATAGATAAAAAAATTATCTATTTGAATTGTTTGGATTTAAGGCAACTTTTGTATTTACATGACTTGCATCCATTAGAAAAGGGTATAGATCTTCCAAAGGGTCAAGTTATTTTATTATATGTTTGCTCTTATGAATGACTGACAAGGAAAACATGACATTGATTTGATTGTGAGAAGACCACATGTTCGATGTGTGACTCAAGTCATTATTGCAATTCCAATTATATAGAGACAAGACAATGAGGTTCCAAAATATATATTGTAATTTATATTCATGTATGCTACCAATATATTGACACCTATACAAATTAAAATAAGGCCATAAAAAAATTAAAAGTGGAAAAATACTTCAAAGTGAGTTGGGAGGTGATGACAAGGGTAAATTACATCAAATTTCATGTGATATCATACACCAGAGGGGCCATATCATACACATTCTACAATGACACTGATGTAGGGGCAATACATTGGGGTTATGGATTTTATATTGTTACTTTTTGTGGTGGAAGTGAGTAATGAATATTTTGCAAAGTTAATGACACATGGGTGCGTAAAGGGGAATTGTTCATGATACAATGTGAATGCCATGGTATAGGAGTCATTAGCTGAGATAAAAGTTGGTCGATTGGAAATCAGTCCTAAGTGGTAGATTAAGTTGGTAGTTTTAATTCTCAATAATTATGGGGTTCCCACATCATAAATATTACAATATATGGTGGGAGCTATGTCTCCCAAATGGCCTAGCCTCTATAAAGACCCATGGTGACCACAATGGTCTAAGTTTTGAATGTATGTCAAATTCAGAGGCACCATGTGTCTTTCAATCAACAATAATCTAGACCCATAGTTGAGCAAGCAATTATCCTCAAACCCTATGAAAATTGAAGGCTCGATATGCCACCATGTGGTGGAATTACATGTATTCATAGCCAAAATTAAGTGATAGATAATCCAAGTATTCATAAGACCCAGATTTAATGTAATCATGCCACAAGGAAAAATGAGGAGAATTTTATAATCAAGTCATAATGCTACCAAGTGGTAACATTCTAGGGACCTACCTAGGATGTTACCAAGGCTCGTATGGATAACATCAAGGTAACATGATGTTGCATCGACTTTTTTTTCATATAGTTATGGGTGCCTTCATGATTAACTGTGGATGGAGTTTAATGTTGTAAAGTGTGACTCTTTGAGTTTCATTTATCACATGGCATATGTACACTAATCAAAATTCCATTATATGTATTTATAAATGTTTTTAGAAAAGGAGGAGGCCTTATTGCTTAATTATATGATGCCACATCCTCTCCCAATAATAAGTTAACCTCTTCCCCATATGAATCAATAAGTCATAGTGAAATAACTTCCTCTTGTTTGATAGAAAGTGTCAAAGCATACTCATTCTCTCCTTTAAATCCATAGAGATAGGAAACCTTCCCAAATATTTCCTCCACCATGGGGTGAAAAATCATCACCTTCATGAATATATTTTTTTACATACATGAAAAAGGTAGGCCTTTGAATAATATTTCCTCTATCATAGGTGGTAAAGGCAAGGCCTCCATAAATACCCTTCCTTCATCCTAGTTTGGCACAATAATCTTGAAACCTTGGCACTCTAAGATATTTCATCTACTCAATACATCTCCTTAAAAATCCTTAAAACCTATTCAATAAAACCATTTAATGCATATACTAAGACCATAAAATTACATTTATTATTCTTCCCTTAGTCATGCATTTAGTGATATATTTTTTCTTAGGATGCCTAAAATCCTAAGAGTGAGAGGGTAGCCAAAATCAATGAGTGCCAATTACATAAACGGTCATGTATTCATGATGAGATAACTACAATAACAAAAAAAATTAAAAATACAATTTTTGTCACTTAGATTTTCACCCTTTTAGGAGATGTCTCAGCTCTCCTCATCTAAGTGGTACAATTGAAACACCTATAGGCTTTTGGGTAGCCTAAGGATGAGGTGAATCTCTAGATAGAGCTAGCTCCCTTGATGTACCACTTTGGATCATAAATACACCTAATTTTTTAATTTTTAATTTTTTTTTTTTTTTTTTTTTGGGGGGGGGGGGGGGTGGGAGGTAGAGATAAAACTGAAAGCAAACTATCCTAAGGGAGGTGATACACTAAATTTATTGATGACTACTAGCCAACTGGATGTTACACATAAAACCAAGAGACTAACCAAACATACACTTTTGCAATCTACATATTCTCACAACAATGTTACATTATGAGGTTATGGATGAATGATTAAGTTAGGAGTACTATACAAGAGGAATTAAATGGAACTAGTGAATAGACTAACTCACTCAACTTTGACACTTCCTAGAACACTTCACATGCCCTGCAAGAAAAAGCTTTCCAACTATAAATAAGATGAAAAAATGAAACAACATGTTAAGGAAACGAGAGTTATCACCTAAGAAAAATAAATCATCCAAGTATAACACACTATGAATAGTCATTAAGAGGTAAAAATTAGTATTATTATTGATCAAATGATATGAAAATTAATAGGGATTCACCATACTCATGCAGAGCGTAAATTACAATGGCTAAAATGGCTAGTTTTTATAGAACCTAAGAGAAAGAGGAGAAGATAGAAGTCCAAGGATAATAAGTACACTTGTCAAGATGAGAAAAGGATTTATTAGTGCATGATAATAGTATGTGGGATGAACCATATAAGGTCATAAAGAACAAGTGGCTCTTCAATTCATGAAACTCTTGCAAAGTGGCATGAAAGTTCTCATCCTAGCTTAGAAAACTACCTTCGTGATTTGGACCTATTTAAACATCATAAAATTTATTAGGGATAATTATTATGATTATTATTAAGGTTAAATATTTTATACATACTTCTCCATGAATTTATTATAGGCTTGGTCATCTAGAATCATCTGAGAATGAGCCATCATCATCTGTAGTCCAAAAAACTCTTCATGTACCCTACATACTTGGCCTCTAAAATGGTATAAATTTTCCATGAAAATGCATGGGATGGACTGGATGGCACGTTTAAAAACCCTCCATGGCCTAGAGGTATCAATCACACCTAAAAATTAACTCACTTGAAGTTTTCCACCCTTCTCACTTGCTTGATCACTATGTCAGTTTTGAGTGGCTGAGATGAAGCTTTGTAATTGAATACTTATAAGTTTTTTAAAATCATTATATTTCCATAGTTAGTTATTTAAAGTCCTAATATTTCCCCCAAACTTGATTACATCTCTTGAAACCTCATATATCTTACAAAACACATAAAATAGTCAAAATTACCCTATTTTATACCCTATATATACAATTACATATAGTTAAAAAGGGTGGGGAGAATATTTAGAGAGTAATATACAAGTTCCAATCATCATCCTAGACAAAATGGTCCATTAGAGTAGCTATCCAACTCTAGTTCCTCCATTAGGTCAAGAACTAGGGTTTGCAAGGGGTTTTGAGTAGTTTTAACCTTTAGTGATGTTTCATAAAGGGATGATGTCAAAATATCAAAATAATTACATAAAATTTATTTTTATTACCCTATATAACTCATCCAAACTTCATTAACCTCCATGTAAGTCCTTCAAGGAGATGTGAACCTCCAAAGTTGTTCCATCGAGTTTGATTCTCCACTTTGCATAGGTCTAATGTAGTTTTGAGATAAAAATGAAGTTCATAATTATTATTATATATATTTAAAGATTTATCACACCTTTAATGACACTATAATAATTATCTAATAGGATAGGAATCATATCTCATGCTAGAAGTATAAATAACCTCTAATTTGGGCATTAGGCTTGAACCTTGCCTAATAAGTCTGAGTTGCCTCAAAGAAAAAAATTACTTTTGAAATATTTATCTTCTTATAAATATAATATATACCTATATTTTTACCTCATAAAAATTTCTTAATCAATGGGAATTATCATCTCATACTATAAGTGAATGTGGTTCTCCATTTGACTTATAGGCCTAACCCTACCCAAGTAGGTTTGACTATAACTTTGGTGTTTAAGACTATATTCTTGGTTTTTCTCCTCCTTTATAGGTTTTTAATGTTTTTATATATTCTATAAAACTTTCCAAATCTTAATTAAAGGTATAAACATCTCTTGGTTCATGCATTCTACCATTCTTTTCAAGATTGCAGGTTTCATACACAAATGGAGTGCACTCTATCTAAGATAAAATAGAAGGAATTCACCTATTTACCTAGAAAAATATGACTATATTAGGGGCCTATATATGACATAAAAAATTTATTTAAAAAAAATTATCCCTTGGTGTGCTGATTTGACCATCCAAACTCTTGAAGGCCCAACAAGACTATTTAAAGGGCAGACTGTGTGTGCAGGGTTTTTATAAGGGATGTGAGTTACTTGTTTGGGGATCCTTCTTTACATCATTTACTATATCAAAATCCACTTGATATAATTAATATCAAGATTAATTTTTCCTTATTTTGTCTATCACTTCCATTTTTACATGTCCCTTCCCCTTTCCATTAACTTTGGACTCACAAACTATGCATAAATTTTTGACTATATTCTTGCCTTGGAGGGGACATCTATAGTTGACCCTATGTGTTTTAGGTTGATAAAATAATTTAAAAACACTCTTGAGTCTATTTGAATCATGTATTACCTATTTTAATGCATGTTTATGTAATGAAAACACTAAAATATCACTCTCTAGCTCATTATCTGTCCTAGTTACAGTTGATTGTACTTTTACTTTGGAGAGGGGGCACCTGTAGGTTATTTCCAAGGGTTAGGCATTGGGTATAGTGATCAAGTCCTATTAAAACCTTAAAATATCCTTTACCAATTATTTGGGCCTGTGCATTCATGTGAGGGATATATACACTTCAAAAAACCTAAATTACTTTCTCTTCCCCTCACAGTCAACTATAATTGACTATGCGAGGTCCTATAAGTGTCCATAAAATATAGGCCTTATTTCAGGTATTTGACATTATACTTGAATTTATTACCATATACATTGTACTCACTAATTATATTCTTGGAGTGAGGTTTATCCTGAAGGTATTTAGCTCAAGCTTCATGATCATCTTCAGCTAGCCTGTAGGGCTACATTATGAGGAAAAGGAACATATAGGTAGACATGTGGGGGCAGGATATAGTATATCATAACTTTGAGTGATATTTCAAATCATGAATTTTACATTCACCATTTATAAACACTCACGTATGGATCATAGTATATTTTTTAACTTTGGGTTAAGATTTGAAGGAGGCAATATGGTTGTAGGTGACTGTGTTTGAGCCATTTGTACAAACTGACTCATCCTTGGTGGATGAAAAACCCTCTTATAGTACCTCCTTGATTATTTTTCAAGTGAAATTTATGATATTTAGTGTAACAATATATTCTAACTTATTCTTAAGCACCAAATCCACTCATTAGACATAGAACTTGTTATCAATTCATCTTGTTGTAGATAACACTATGGAATTTTAGTGTTCAAAGAGCAACTTGAGGGATTTAAAAAACCACTCCCCTCAACTTAAACACCTCTATTATCTTTAAATTTGGTATACATATATGGTATATTTAAAATAAATGTACTTGAAGGATCTATAAACTAATGCAAATCTATATAAGAACACCTTAAAAAGGGCTTGGACCTTTGTTTTGATAGTTTTGGGAAATTTTTCCATAGTGATACAAGTTTTCTCCAAGACCATTTTTGCTTATCTAATTGCTCCAACATATTTAAAAATTATTACCAAGAATTTTTAGACTCTCTAAACATTATATAATGCTCAAACACATCTTTCATGCTCCTCCAAGAAATGGTAGGCTATACAACTGTTATAGATGACCATTTTGTGCATTTACTTGCTCTCTTTGCTCTTGAACTAGTTATTGAAGTTGGATTTGGAATTTAATATGAATGAAATAGTTTTATGGGTAATAATGCATCACTTCACTTCATTTTGGAAACATAACATAGAAGAAAACTCCAGTAATTAGAAGAAATGATTACAACTCCACACCTTCACTCCTCCTTACAAACTAAGTTATTTGAGCTATCAAAACCATTAAAAATGTGAAACCAATAATGTAAAACATTAGAAAGAGGATTAAACATCATCTATAACCAATATTATCAACTATACAGACTTTTCCAAATAACAACAAAACTTGTAAGGTGCACAGATTAGTAAGCAGAAAAACATAGTCAACTTCAAGAGGATGGTTTAAAAAGCACAAGCCACCATTATTATAAATATTTGATCTGAAACCTCCCCTGTTGGTTGTACCAAGTACAAACTTGAAGACTAGTTTTGTATGTCTAGAAGGGTGAAAAAGGAGCAGAATTGTTTTGGGGATTTTTTAGCACTTCCAAAGTGTGTCAATAACTGATATGTATCTAAGGAAGATTAATATTCATTCCATGACCTTCTCCCATGGGTCATACAAGTTTTAAATTCTTCTCTTTTCCTAAAAAATTGATCTTTCTTTTCAAGAACCTACCACTTTCAGTTACCAATAGTTTATTAAGACATATGAGGACACATCAGATGTGACATCACCTTTTTTAGCCTTAAACTTTCTATAGTATGTAGTAAAACTCATTTAATTCCCATTTATGACCCCCAAAATGACTCAAAATGATAAATACACAAAGATTAATTGATTAAGGCTAATATGATATAAAATAACATTAAATAACCTGACATACCTTATGACCAAATTTTATAACCCAAAAAACACCTAAAACTCATGTTTTTACCTATAGGTGCCCCGATTTGACTTGCAAGGTCAAATTTGGTCAACAAATTGGTGAGTCATAGGGGTAGTATGCTTGCTATAGTAACTATACTAGTATACTTATAAGTCTATTAGGCTTAGGGAGTCATCTAAAGTTTGAAACATAGTAAGAAAACCTTTGACCAAGACCACAAGGTTTGATCAGGATAAGACCACTAATTGACTACCTCAACCACATAAAACAAAGGGCACACACCAAAAAAAAAAACACACACACACTAACAAGAAACACACATGTATTCAAATCACTTAGGAAAAATAGGAAGGAAACAACTATACACAACTAACAACTAATCATACCTCCCTTTCCAAGATCAAAAGGAATGTTTCTTACATCATATTCTTCGTGAGATGAATCATGGTGCCAAGCATGTTGATTTTTAAATTGAAAACTTGATAGATCAAACATACTTCTTAGTGCCTCAATTTTTACGCTCTCAATTATACCATCTTCAAATAGGTCACCAATGTAAAATTATTCCTCTTAGTCTTCTACACATACCTCATATTACTGCCCACTCTCTTCCTCATGATCAACTTGCATCTTCTTTGTAGGCATGATTTCAAGAGGAATGATTTCTTTCTCTTTGGAATATTGAGGCCAATAAAATATTGTTTTTAACTCCAAAGTTTTATGTGGACTTTTATCTTTCTCATCTATGACATTTTTAAAAATGTCATCTTACTTACCATCACTTATAATCAGCTCCAAAGACGTTTTAGACCCCTTGATAGACTTAAATTCATTGTAAATGTTTTTAAAATGTTTCCACAAGTCCTCATCTTATCTTTGACCAGCATCATGAATGGGTACAACAACATTATCACTTTAATCCTCTTCTTTATAATCCAAAAGGACTTCATCCAATATTTCCTCTTCAACACAAGAAAGGCATTCTTCATTATCAACCAAATAAGAAGACTCAACACAAGGGATCACATATTATTCAATACTTAGGACCTCTTGAGGTATCTAAAATTGTATCTCCACTATCATAATCTTATATTTATTCTCAAGGGCTACAAGATATTAAATATCCTTCTCCTTCTTGGCGATGCCAAGACTAGGCATCTTGAAATCTGGGGATTTAGCCCAATGAGGCTACCAAGGAGTTACCTTTTCTTCAATCAAGAGTTATGAATTTTCCTTAAATAGATACTCCTCTTTAGGTTCCTATACTATATGTTCATCAAGGCAAAATTTTATGGGGTGAGGACAAGATGAACTAGTTGGTGGAGGTAGAACATAGGACTCAAAATCAGATTGAAAATGATTTATAGGGGATTCTTTTGGAAGCTCTTGAAGAAGGGGAGGTACACCTTGGGATAAATTATCTTGATTTTGTTCCTTCCATTTGAAAATTAATTCATTTAAATCTTATTTATATTTACAATTCTCTTGAGGAGTGGTATATGGGGTGTGTTTAGGCATAAGATCTTCTTTTGGGTCTAAACATTCCATCACACCTTGACTTAACAATTTCATCCTTGACTCTAACTCTTCAATTTTATTTGATATATTATCTTGGAAAAGTTTCTCTTGAAGTTCATAATAATCTTAATGATTATTAGGAGTACAATAGAGTTGACATGGAACACAATATGTCTCTTAATGAAGGGTGAGAGGGGCTTGCAAAAGATCAACTTCACTCTCAACTTCACATTCCTTATCAATTCTTATATCTTCTTTCTTTCCCCATGATTCCACTATCTTACTCCAGCTTAGGATGTTAGGATTAGAAGTATTATCTTGAGGTGGTGATGCAATTTTAGGTGTGTGTAAATATTTAAATAAACTTAGAATCTCCTTAGGCTTGGATTCTCCACCTTGTCTCCAACTTGGAATCTCATATCTAGAGGTCTTTTTTTGAGGTGAAGATGTAATGGGAGAGGGAAATGAGGGATTGAATTCCACTTCCTTTTATATTCACATGGATTGAATCATTTTATTATTGTCCAACTCAATTTAATTATCAAAATTAGCTTCAAAAAGAAGGTTCCTCTTTTCAAATTTATCTTCCAACTGATTAGGAAAAGGCTGACTTTGATAAGCTTGATTGGGCTCATGAGTAAGGGTCAAATAGGACTGATATAAATCTTAGGGAAGTGTATATGAAGTTTTATAGGTTTGGTGAGGATACCTTTCATGAATTCTTAGCCTATCCTTTAAGTAATAAACCAAACCACTCATATCTAGCATCTCACTTGTGAGCCTTTGTCAATTGGCTCTCTCAAGGGGTGCCCACTCTCTTTTGACCAACTCTAATGCATCTCCTACCTTATTAATGAGATTAATAGGAACATATTGACCATATCCCCTTAGAGTATCAAGATCCAACATGTACTTATCATATCCCAAAAATGTTTTCTTGAAAATGGAAAAGGATTGACTTGAGAAGTGACTCAGTTGACTAGGAGGAACAATATATGGAGAAGGATGGTTATAGGGTTGATACACTTCATGACTAGGATATAAATGGTTATACTGGAGATGGTATGAGTCATATTGGAATTGGTAAGAATCATAACAAGGCATATAGGGGATGCTATAGGCTTGATATACCTCACCAACCTGTGTAAGACAAAACTAAACACTATAGTCAACCATGGAACTTCATTAGGAAAAAAAAATGGTTATAAAAAATATTCAAAAGGAATACATGTGCTACTTGACCAGCTGATGTAATCTCAGAGTCATCATTGATGCTTAGATAAATGCCTTCAAAGGTTGATTATTGAAAGATAACACCAAAAATCTTTCAACACCTTAAACTAAGAGTCCCACCGAGCATTCCAAAAGCTATTGTCACTTGGATTTGCACCCTTTGAAGAAATGTATCATATATCCTCATCCAAGTGGCACAATTAAAACAAATATAGGCTTGTGGGTAGCCTAAGGATGATGTGAATCTCTAGATAGGGATAGCTTCCTTGATGTACCACTTTGTATCACAAATAATCCTAAACTTTGGGGGGTGGGGGAGAGGGAGAGATAAAAATGAAAGAAAACTATCTTAAGGAGGTGATACATCAAATTGATTTATGACTACCAACCCAATTACATGTTACACATGAAACCAAGAAACTAACCAAACATACACTTATTCAATTTGCATCTTCTCACATCAATGTTACATTATGAGGTTATGGATGAATGTTTAGGCTAGGATGACTATACAAGAGGCCTTTAATGGAACTATTAAATATAATAACTCACTTAACCTTGACACCTCATAGAACACTTCACATGCCCTGCAAGAAAAATCTTTCCAACTACAAATAAGATGAAAGAATGAAACAACATGCTAAGGAAACAAAAGTTATCACTTAATCAAAATGAATAATAAAAGTAGAAAAAACTATTAATAGTCATGAATAGGTAAAAATTAATAGTCTTATTGATCAAATAGTATGCAAATGATCAGGGCTTCACTATACTCAGGTGGAGCATAAGTTATAATAGCCAAAATGGCTAGTTTTTATAGAACCTGAGAGAGAAGAGAAGAGATAAGTACAAGGGTCATAAGGAAAATTGTGAAGATAATAAAAGTATTTACTTGTGCATGATAATAGGATGTGGGATTAACCATAAAATTTTAGAAGGAACAAGTGGCTCTCTAAGTCATGAAACTCTTGAAAAGTGGCATGAAATTTCTAATTCTAGCTTAAAAAATTACCTTCATGATTTGGACCTATTTAAATGTCCAAAAAATTATTAGGGATAGGTTTTATGATTATAATTAAGGTTAATAATTTTATGCATACCTATATATGCATTTTTTGTAAGCTTGATCATCTAGAATCATCTGGGAATGAGCCATCATCATCTACAATCCAAAAAACTCTTCCTTCATGCACCCTGCACACTTGGCCTAAAAAAAGTCATCAATTTTCTATGAAAATACATGGCATAAAGTGTATTAAACCTTTAAATACCCTCTATGTAATTATAGGCATTAGGCATGCCTTAAAATTAGATCATTTTAAGATTTCCATACTTATAAATAGCCTATATACCTCTATTGTGACCTCATAAACATGTCTCAATCCATTGTAATTCTCATCTCATTCTATAAGTCAATGTGTTTCTCCATTTGACTTCTAAGTAGGTTTGATTGAAAATTTGGTGTTTAAGACTATCTTGTTGGGTATTATCCTACCTACTTAGTTTTTCATTCTTTTATAGATGATATAAAACTTTCCAAATCTTATTTAAAGTTATAAACATCTCATGGTTCATCCATTCCACCATTCTTTCCAAGATTGTAGGTTTCATGCACAAAGGGGGTGCATTTTGTCTGAGACAAAACATAGGGCATTCCCCTATTTCCCCAAAACCATGTGAATATTTTAGGGGCTTATATATGCCATAAAAATGTTATGTACCAAAATTTATCCCTTTGTATGCTGATTTGACCATCCAAACTCTTAAAGACCCAAGATAGACTATTTAAAGGGCAGACTATGTGTGTAGGGTTTTTATAAAGGCTATGCATTACTTGTTTGGGGATCCTCATTTTCATAATTTCCCATATAAAAAGCCTCAAGATATCATGAATATAAATAATAATGTGTCATTATTTTTTTTATCACTTCAATTTTTACATATCCCTTCCCCTTTCCATGCACTTTGGACTCACAAACTGTGCATAAATTCCTAGTTATATTCTTACCTGGAGGAGACATCTGTAGCTAACCTTGTGTGTTTTAGATTGATAAAAACATTTAACAACACACCTTATGTCTCTTTTAATCATTTATTACCTATTTATATTCATGTGCATGTAATGAAAAAACCAAAATATCACTCTTTAGCTCACTATATGTCCCAGTTACAACTGAATATACTTTTGCTTTGGAGAGGGGGAACCTATAGGTTAATTATATGGATTAGGCCTTGGGTAGAGTTACTAGGTCATCTTAAAACATTAAAATATAATTTACAAGTTATTTGGGCCTATGTGTTCATGCCAAGGCTATATACACTTCAAGAAACCTAAATTACTTGCTCTCTACCCCTCACAGTCAACTACAATTGACTATGAGTGGTCCTGTAGGTGTCCTTCATATAATATAGGCCTTATTTTATGGCTTTGACATTATACTTAAATTTATATATACCATATATATTTTACTCACTCATTTTATTCTTGGAGTGAGTTTTATCCTCAAGGTGTTTGGCTCAAACTTCATGATCATCTTCAACCAACCAATAGGGCTATATTGTGAAGAAAAGGAACTTGTGGCTAGACATGTGGGGTTAGGATACATTATATCATCCCTTTTAGTGACCTTTAAAATCATTAATACTACCTTAACCATTTATAAACATTCACATATGGGGCATATTCTAGTTTTTAACTTTGGGTTAAGCTTTTAAGGAGGCAATATGGTTGTAGGTGATTGTGCTTAAGCCATTTGTATGGACTGACTCATCCTTGGTGGATGTAAAAACCTCTTATATTACCTCCTTGATGTTTTTTCATGGAAAATGTATGTTATTTAGTAAAAAAAGACATTTAAAATTAGTCTTAAGGACCAAATCCACTCATTATGCCTATAATTTGTTATCAATTCATCTTGTTATAGATAACACTGTGGAATGTCAGTGTTTAAAGAACAACTTGATGGCTTTCAAAAACCACTCTCCTAAATTCAAACACCTCTCTTCTCTTGAAATTTAGTATACCTATATGGGAGCTTGAAAATAAATGTACTTTTAGGCTCTATAAACTAATGTAATTCTGTATAAGAACACCTAAAAAATGGCTTAGCCCTCTATTTTGATAGTTTTGGAAAAATTTCCCATAGTGCTATAAGTTTTCTTCAATTTTTTTTTTTTCTTATCTAGTTGCTAAAACATATTTAAACATTATTAAAACTCATGAACAAGAATTATTGGACTCTAAAAACATCATAAAATGCTCAAACACATTTTTCATGCCCCTCTAAGAAATGTTGGGATGTACAACTGTTGTAGATGACCATTTTGTGCATTTACTTACTCTCTTGGATTTTGAAGTTGTTTTTAAAGTTAGATTTTGCATTGAAGATGAATAAAATACATATATGGGAAATAATACATCAATTCACGTCATTTTGTAAATATAACACAGAATAAAACTCCAGTAATTGGAAGAAATGACTACAACTCCACTCCTTCACTCCTTGAAAACTAAGTTGTTTGAGATATAAAATCCTTTCCAAATGTTAAATAAATAATGGATAACATGAGTTAAATGGGTAAAAATCATATAAAACCAATATTAATAATTGGATTGTATGAACTTTCCCAAATAGAGTAAAACCTATAGTGAGCACAGATTAGCATGCAGAAAAACACAATCAAATTCATGAGGATGGTTCATAAAAATAGGACACAATTGTTCAAAATATTATTATTTAAATTAATCTATATTATTTTAATTTCACATCCCCAAGGCATTTGATCTATAACCTCCCCTATTGGTCGTACCAAGTACAAACCTGAAGACTAGTTATGTAAGTCTAGAAGGGTGAAAAAGGAGAAGAATGGT